>JAXGFW010000031.1:0-259672 GCA_034376525.1 Nicotiana benthamiana | reverse complement strand
ACGTCATAAGCCACACCCACAGTAGCTTGTGACTTGCAATTTAACGCCTTCACATAGGAGGAACTTTTTGACACTTTCAGTCCATACCTTTGCACTAAACTGGCACACACAAGAGTGTGAGTGGCACCAGTATCTATCATGGCCATCACACTTTTGCCCCCAATCTTCATTTCAATGTGCATTAAAGTGGACTGAGAGTTCATTTCGTTGTTAGCAACATTCATCAACGAAACGTCGTTTAACACTTGCATAGGATTTACATAGGCGATAACTTCTTCGCCTTCTTCATCCCGTTCCTTTTCGGTAGCCAGCAACGCATTTACCCGCTTCCGATTCTGACAGTCTTTGGCAAGATGGGCTCCTCCGCACGTCCAGCACTCCACACCTTTCCTGTTAGTGCCGCCTCTGTTTGGAACAACCCCGTCAATAGCTTTGCCCTTTTCGATGACTTCTTCTCGGACTTCTTTCCTCCATTCCCCCTTCTTCTCTACCCATTTCTTAGGTTTTGAAGAAGAAGGAACTTCAGAAAGAGAACGGGTGCTGCGGTAATCCACCAAAGAATCCGCTGCAGCCATCGCACTTGGGAGGTCCTTCACAGCCTGCCTCCTAAGCTCATTCTGCGCCCATGCTTGCATTCCCGAAATAAAATTATGCAATTTATCATCCTCCGACATGTTTTGAACGTCCAACATTAAGGAAGAGAATTCCTTAATATAATCCCGCATAGATCCCGTTTGTCTCAAGCGTTTCAGATGGTCTCTAGCAAGCCAAGATGCATTGCTAGGCAAGAATTGGTCCTTCATTTCTTTCCTAAGCTTCTCCCATGTATCAACTTTTGGTCTGCCCGCAGTTTCATCATCCAACATACGAGTTCTCCACCACAATTTAGCATCTCCCGTGAGGTACATGCTTGTAATTGTGACCTTCTCCGCATCTGGAACTTTGGCAGCAACAAAATATTGTTCCATGTCCCACAGAAAATTCTCCAATTCTTTTGCACTCCGCGCTCCACCAAACGCCGTTGATCAGGAATCTTCACTTTCGAACGTTCTTCACTTCTTTGGCTTGGAGCAGCCAACGCCAGTATAAGAACGGCGATTTCAGCCTTCAAGTTGTCGACCTCCTTCCTCAGGTCTTCAACCACGCTATCCGTTGATTCACAGCTTTGTTGGATCCCATCGCGAAACTAATCTGCCCCATCTTTCAGGCGATAGATCTCTGTGATGAGATCTGCCATTTCCAATGGATCATCGATCACGCCGATTAGCGCCTCCAACCGTGTAACTCTGTCACGCAAGTCCGATGTAGACCCGCCCGCCATGTGCAAGAGTTACAACCTGGCTCTGATACCAGTTGTCACGGGGCTAATTTTCGCAAAATTAACACCGCGCGGCAGTAGCTCGCAGCTACTTCAGCCTTCCCTTTTTCCGCACAACACCGCCTTACTTAGAAACTTTCAGGCTTGAACCAAACGTAAGAACACACACAATTTAAGGGTAAAAACCCAACCTTTATTAATCTCGCAGAATAATACAAGGACTCTCGTTTTACTTGGCTCACAAAACTGTTTGCTCTCAGCACACTCACTTTTCTGCCTAGCTTCACTGTTTTCTGGCTATGCTTCACTATTTAGTGCCTGCCTTAACCTTACACGAAATGCATATAAATAAAGGGAGCTGCCAATGGCAGTTACAAAGGGACAGCTACAAAGGGGGATCATGTCTTCAGCCAACTCGCCCATGATCTTTGATCATGCCTTCAGCCACTCGCCCATGATCTCGGACATGCCTTCAGCCACTCGCCCATGATCTTGGCCATGACTTCAGCCACTTGCCCATGATCTCGGCCATGTCTTCAGCCACTCGTCCATGATCTCGGCCATGCCTTGCCACTCGCCCATGATCTCGAACATGTCCATGATTCTCGGATGTGGCTGCTTTGCACACAGCTTCATCATGTGCCGCACCCCAGCTTCGTCATGTGCCGAGCACACAGCTTCGTCACATGCCGTGCATGCTTGCATTCAGCTTGTCCGCACCTTGCCCCTTAGCCAACCTTTGTCTTGGACCTTGCCTTGCCCATAATTCCATAGCCACGCCTTGCTATGAATTAAGTCATCCCACCAGTCCACACATGCCTTTGCCCCGCTTTAGCCTTGGACCTTGCCTCGCCCTTAACTTCATAGCCACGCCCTGCCATGAGTTAAGCCGTCCCACTGATCCGTGCATACTTTGCCCGAC
Organism: Nicotiana benthamiana; assembly: GCA_034376525.1. Lineage (NCBI taxonomy): Eukaryota > Viridiplantae > Streptophyta > Magnoliopsida > Solanales > Solanaceae > Nicotiana > Nicotiana benthamiana. Next base: position 257,432 of record JAXGFW010000031.1, on the reverse strand, counting down.
TTTGCCTTGGACATTGCCTCGCCCTTAGCTTCATAGCCACGCCCTGCCATAAGCTAAGTCGTCCCACTGATCCGCGCGCATGCCTTTGTCAAGTGCCATGCGTCTATTGCCTTAGCCGATGCCCACAAAACTCAAGGCTGCCTTGCCGACACTCCAGCCGCCTTGTATTTGCTGTCTTGCCTAAGCCCATCACCACTTAGACACTCGCCCAGCGCCATACATTACTTCAAGAAGACATGTCAAGGGGCAATGTACAAGCCCTTGACACGCATTCTGTCCGACATCCCTCATATCTCATTTTGGGGGTCTAACAGCAGGATATGGCCATGGTTCGTGTCACGACGCGTCAGGACATGGCAGGGCGTGGCCATGGCACGAGTCAAGACGTCGCAGGACATGGCATGATAAGGCAATGGTACGTGTCCGGATGCGTCAGGACATGGCCATGGCATGCATCAGGACGCGGCAGGGTGTGACCATGGCACGAGTCAGGACGTCGTAGGACATGGCCATGGCACGCGTCAGGACATGGCAGGGCGTGGTCATGGCACAAACTAGGACGTCGAAGGACATGGAAGGGCGTGGCCATGGCACGAGTAGGGACGTAGCAGGACATGGCAGGGCATGGCCCTGGCACGTGTAGGGACGCATAAAGACATGGCCATGGCACTTGTCAAGACACGTCGGGACATTGCAGGGCGTGGCCATGGCACGCGTCGGGACGTTGCATGACATGGCAGGGTGTGGCCATGGCACGAGTCAGGACGTCACACGACGTATCAGGACATGGCCATGGCATGTGTCAGGACGCGTCAAGACATGGCAGGGTGTGGCCATTGGACGAGTCGGGAAGTCGCAGGACATGGCAGGGCGTGCCCATGGGCACAGTCGGGACCTCGAAAGACGTGTCAGGACATGGCCATGGCACGTGTCAGGACGCGTCAGGACATGGCAGGGCGTGGCCATGCCACGAGTCAAGACGTCGCAGGACATGGCGGGATATGGCCATGGTACGTGTCAGGACGCGTCAGGACATGGCCATGGCACACGTCAGGACGTGGCAGGGTGTGGCCATGGCACGAGTCAGGACATCGCAGGACATGGCCATGGCACGCATCACGACGTGGCAGTGCGTGGTCATGGCCCAAGTTAGGACGTTGCAGGACAAGGCAGGATATGGCCATGGTACGTTTCAGGACGCGTTTGGACATGGTAGGGCGTGGCCATGCCATGAGTCAAGACGTCGCAGGACATGGCAGGATATGGCCATGGTACGTGTTAGGACGCGTCAAGACATGGCCATGACACGCGTCTGGACGCATCAGGATATGGCAGGGCGTTGCCATGGCACGAGTCAAGACATCGCAAGACATGGCAGGATATGGCAGTGGTACGTGTCTGGACGCGTCAGGACATGGCCATGGCATGCGTCAGGACGTGGCAGGGTGTGGCCACGGCACGAGTCAGGACATCGCAGGACATGGCCATGGCACGCATCACGACGTGTCAGGGCGTGGTCATGGCACTAGTTAGGACGTTGCAGGACATGGCAGGATATGGCCATGGTACGTGTCAGGACGCGTCAGGACATGGGAGAGCGTGGCCATGCCACGAGTCAAGACATCGCTGGACATGGCAGGATATGGCCATGGTTCGTGTCAGGACGCGTCAGGACATGGCAGGGCATGGCCATTGCACGAGTCAAGACGTCGCAGGACATGGCAAGATAAGGCAATGGTACGTGTCAGGACGCGTCAGGACATGGCCATGGCATGCATCAGGACGTGGCAGGGTGTGACCATGGCACGAGTCAGGACGTCGTAGTACATGGCCATGGCACGCGTCAGGACGTGGCAGGGCGTGGTCATGGCACAAGCTAGGACATCAAAGGACAAGGAAGGGCGTGGCCATGGCACGAGTGGGGACGTAGCAGGACATGGCAGGGCATGGCCATGGCACGTGTAAGGACGCATCAAGACATGGCCATGGCACTTGTCAAGACACGTCAGGACATTGCAGGACGTGGCCATGGCACGCGTCGGGATGTTGCATGACATAGCAGGGCGTGGCCATGGCACGAGTCAGGACGTCGCAGGACGTATCAGGACATGGCCATGGCACGTATCAGGACGCGTCAAGACATGGCAGGGTGTGGCCATTGAACGAGTCGGGAAGTCGCAGGACATGGCAGGGCGTGCCCATGGGCACAGTCGGGACCTCGAAGGACGTGTCATGACATGGACATGGCACGTGTCAGGACATGGCAGGGCGTGGCCATGCCACGAGTCAAGACGTCGCAGGACATGGCGGGATATGGCCATGGTATGTGTCAGGACGTGTCAGGACATGGCCATGGCACGCGTCAGGACGTGGCAGGGTGTGGCCATGGAACGAGTCAGGACATCGCAGGACATGGCCATGGCACGCATCACGACGTGGCTAGGCGTGGTCATGGCACAAGTTAGGACGTTGCAGGACAAGGCATGATATGGCCATGGTACGTGTCAGGACGCGTTTAGACATGGTAGGGCGTGGCCATGCCACGAGTCAAGACGTCGCAGGACATGGCGGGATATGGCCAAGGTACGTGTCAGGACGCGTCAGGACATGGCCATGGCACGCGTCAGGACGTGGCAGGGTTTGGCCAAGGCACTAGTCAGGACATCGCAGGACATGGCCATGGCACGCATCACGACGTGTCAGGGCGTGGTCATGGCACAAGTTAGCACGTTGCAGGACATGGCAGGATATGGCCATGGTACGTGTCAGGACGCGTCAGGACATGGGAGAGCGTGTCCATGCCACGAGTCAAGACGTCGCAGGACATGGCATGAGATGGCAATGGTACGTGTCAAGACGCGTCAGGACATGGCCATGACATGCATCAGGACGTGGCAGGGTGTGACCATGGCACGAGTCAGGACGTCGTAGGACATGGCCATGGCACGCGTCAGGACGTGGCAGGGCGTGGTCATGGCACAAGCTAGGACGTCACAGGACATGGAAGGGTGTGGCCATGGCACGAGTGGGGACGTAGCAGGACATGGCAGGGGCATGGCCATGGCACGTGTAGGGACGCATCAAGACATGGCCATGGCACTTGTCAAGACGCGTCAGGACATTGCAGGGCGTGGCCATGGCAAGAGTCGGGACGTTGCAGGACATGGCAGGGCGTGGCCATGGCACGAGTCAGGACGTATCAGGACATGGCCATGGCACGTGTCAGGACGCGTCAAGACATGGCAGGGTGTGGCCATTGCACGAGTCGGGAAGTCGCAGGACATGGCAGGGCGTGCCCATGGGCACAGTCGGGACCTCGAAGGACGTGTCAGGACATGGCCATGGCACGTGTCAGGACGCGTCAGGACATGGCAGGGCGTGGCCATGCCACGAGTCAAGACGTCGCAGGACATGGCGGGATATGGCCATGGTACGTGTCAGGACGCGTCAGGACATGGCCATGGCACGCGTCAGGACGTGGCAGGGTGTGGCCATGGCATGAGTCAGGACATCGCAGGACATGGCCATGGCACGCATCACGACGTGGCAGGGCGTGGTCATGGCACAAGTTAGGACGTTGCAGGACATGGCAGGATATGGCCATGGTACGTGTCAGGACATGGGAGAGCGTGTCCATGCCACGAGTCAAGACGTCGCAGGACATGGCATGATATGGCAATGGTACGTGTCAGGACGCGTCAGGACATGGCCATGACATGCATCAGGACGTGGCAGGGTGTGACCATGGCACGAGTCAGGACGTCGTAGGACATGGCCATGGCACGCGTCAGGACGTGGCAGGGCGTGGTCATGGCACATGCTAGGACGTCACAGGACATGGAAGGGTATGGCCATGGCACGAGTGGGGACGTAGCAGGACATGGCAGGGCATGGCCATGGCACGTGTAGGGACGCATCAAGACATGGCCATGGCACTTGTCAAGACGCGTCAGGACATTGCAGGGCGTGGCCATGGCACGAGTCGGGACGTTGCAGGACATGGCAGGGCGTGGCCATGGCACGAGTCAGGACGTCGCAGGACGTATCAGGACATGGCCATGGCACGTGTCAGGACGCGTCAAGACGTGGCAGGGTGTGGCCACTGCACGAGTCGGGAAGTCGCAGGACATGGCAGGGCGTGCCCATGGGCACAGTTGGGACCTCGAAGGACGCGTCAGGACATGGCAGGGCGTGCCCATGCCACGAGTCAAGACGTCGCAGGACATGGCGGGATATGGCCATGGTATGTGTCAGGACGCGTCAGGACATGGCCGTGGCACGCGTCAGGACGTGGCAGGGTGTGGCCATGGCACGAGTCAGGACATGGCCATGGCACGCATCACGACGTGTCAGGGCGTGGTCATGGCACAAGTAAGGACGTTGCAGGACATGGCAGGATATGGCCATGGTACGTGTCAGGACGCGTCAGGACATGGCAGGGTGTGACCATGCCACGAGTCAAGACGTCGCAGGACATGGCGGGATATGGCCATGGTACGTGTTAGGACGCGTCAGGACATGGCCATCGCACGCGTCAGGACGTGGCAGGGTTTGGCCATGGCACGAGTCAGGACATCGCAGGACATGGCCATGGCACGCATCACGACGTGTCAGGGCGTGGTCATGGCACAAGTTAGGACGTTGCAGGACATGGCAGGATTTGGCCATGGTACGTGTTAGGACGCGTCAGGACATGGGAGAGCGTGGCCATGACACGAGTGAAGACGTCGCAGGACATTGCAGGCTATGGGCATGGTTCGTGTTAGGACGCGTCAGGACATGGCAGGGCGTGGCCATGGCACGAGTCAAGACGTCGCAGGACATTGCATGATATGGCAATGGTACGTGTCAGGACACGTCAGGACATGGCCATGGCAAGCATCAGGACGTGGCAGGGTGTGACCATGGCACGAGTCAGGTCGTCGTACGACAATGCCATGGCACGCGTCAGGATGTGGCAGCGCGTGGTCATGGCACAAGCTAGGACGTCACAGGACATGGAAGGGCGTGGCCATGGCACGTGTCAGGACGCGTCAGGACATGGCCATGGCACGTGTCAGGACGCGTCAGGACATGGCAGGGCGTGGCCATGGCACGAGTCAAGACGTCGCAGGACATTGCATGATATGGCAATGGTACGTGTCAGGACGCGTCAGGACATGGCCGGATATGGCCATGGTACGTGTCAGGACACGTCAGGACATGGCCATGACACGCGGCAGGACGTCTCAGGATATGGCAGGGCGTGGTCATGGCACGAGTAAAAACATCGCAAGACATGGCAGGATATGGCTATGGTACGTGTCAGGACGCGTTAGGACGTGGCCATGGTACGTGTCAATATGCGTCAGTACATGGCCATGGGACGTATAAGGATATGGCTATGGCACGTGTCAGGACGCATAAGGACATGGCCATAGCACGTGTCGGGACGCGTCAGGACATGGAAGGACGTGGCCATGGCACGAGTCGGGATGTCGCAGGACATGGTAGGGCGTGGCCATGGCACGTGTAGGGATGCATCATGACATGGCCATGGCACTTGTCAAGACGCGTTAGGACATAGCAGGGCGTGGCCATGGCACAAGTCGGGATGTTGCAGGACATGGCAGGGCGTGGCCATGGAACGAGTCGGGACGTCGCAGGACATGGAAGGGCGTGGCCATGGAACAGTCAGGACCTCGAAGGACGTGTCAGGACATGGCCATGGCACGTGTCAGTACGCGTCAAGACATGGCAGGGCGTGGCCATGCCACGAGTTAAGACGTTGCAGTACATGGCGGGATATGGCTACGTGTCAGGACGCATCAGGACATGGCCATGGCACGCGTCAGGACGTGGCAGGGTGTGGCCATGGCACGAGTCAGGACATGGCCATGGCACGCATCACGACGTGTCAGGGCGTGGTCATGGCACAAGTTAGGACATTGCAGGACATGGCAGGATATGGCCATGGTACGTGTCAGGACGCGTCAGGACATGGCAGGGTGTGACCATGCCACGAGTCAAGACGTCGCAGGACATGGCGGGATATGGCCATGGTACGTGTCAGGACGCGTCAGGACATGGCCATCGCACGCGTCAGGACGTGGCAGGGTTTGGCCGTGGCACGAGTAAGGACATCGCAGGACATGGCCATGGCAAGCATCACGACGTGTCAGGGCGTGGTCATGGCACAAGTTAGGACGTTGCAGGACATGGCAGGATTTGGCCATGGTACGTGTCAGGACGCGTCAGGACATGGGAGAGCGTGGCCATGCCATGAGTCAAGACGTCGCAGGACATGGCAGGATATGGGCATGGTTCGTGTCAGGACGCGTCAGGACATGGCAGGGCGTGGCCATGGCACGAGTCAAGACGTCGCAGGACATTGCATGATATGGCAATGGTACGTGTCAGGACGCCTCAGGACATGGCCATGGCAAGCATCAGGACGTGGCAGGGTGTGACCATGGCACGAGTCAAGACGTCGTAGCATAATTCCATGGCAAGCGTCAGGATGTGGCAGGGCGTGGTCATGGCACAAGCTAGGACGTCACAGGACATGGAAGGGCGTGGCCATGGCACGAGTAGGAACGTAGCAGGACATGGCAGGGCATGGCCATGGCACATGTAGGGACGCATCAAGACATGGCCATGGCACTTGTCAAGACGCGTCAGGACATTGCAGGGCGTGGCCATGGCACGAGTCGGGACGTTTCAGGACATGGCAGGGCGTGGCCATGGCGCGAGTCAGGACGTCGCAGGACGAATCAAGACATGGCCATGGCACGTGTCAGTACGCGTCAAGACATGGCAGGGTGTGGCCATTGCACGAGTCGGGAAGTTGCAGGACATGGCAGGGCGTGCCCATGGGCACAGTCGGGACCTCGAAGGACGTGTCAGGACATGGCCATGTAACGTGTCAGGACGCGTCAGGACATGGCAGGGCGTGGCCATGGCACGAGTCAAGACGTCGCAGGACATTGCATGATATGGCAATGGTACGTGTCAGGACGCGTCAGGACATGGCCGGATATGGCCATGGTACGTGTCAGGACACGTCAAGACATGGCCATGACACGCGTCAGGACGTCTCAGGATATGGCAGGGCGTGGTCATGGCACGAGTAAAAACGTCGCAAGACATGGCAGGATATGGCTATGGTACGTGTCAGGACGCGTTAGGACGTGGCCATGGTACGTGTCAAGATGCGTCAGTACATGGCCATGGGACGTATAAGGATATGGCTATGGCACGTGTCAGGACGCATAAGGACATGGCCATAGCACGTGTCGGGACGCGTCAGGACATGGAAGGACGTGGCCATGGCACGAGTCGGGATGTCGCAGGACATGGTAGGGCGTGGCCATGGCACGTGTAGGGATGCATCATGACATGGCCATGGCACTTGTCAAGACGCATCAGGACATAGCAGGGCGTGGCCATGGCACAAGTCGGGATGTTGCAGGACATGGCAGGGCGTGGCCATGGAACGAGTCGGGACGTCGCAGGACATGGAAGGGCGTGGCCATGGAACAGTCAGGACCTCGAAGGACGTGTCAGGACATGGCCATGGCACGTGTCAGTACGCGTCAGGACATGGCAGGGCGTGGCCATGCCACGAGTTAAGACGTTGCAGTACATGGCGGGATATGGCTACGTGTCAGGACGCATCAGGACATGGCCATGGCACGCGTCAGGACGTGGCAGGATGTGGCCATGGCACGAGTCAGGACATGGCCATGGCACGCATCACGACGTGTCAGGGCGTGGTCATGGCACAAGTTAGGACATTGCAGGACATGGCAGGATATGGCCATGGTACGTGTCAGGACGCGTCAGGACATGGCAGGGTGTGACCATGCCACGAGTCAAGACGTCGCAGGACATGGCGGGATATGGCCATGGTACGTGTCAGGACGCGTCAGGACATGGCCATTGCACGCGTCAGGACGTGGCAGGGTGTGGCCATGGCACGAGTCAGGACATGGCCATGGCACGCATCCCGACGTGTCAGGGCGTGGTCATGGCACAAGTTAGGACGTTGCAGGACATGGCAGGATATGGCCATGGTACGTGTCAGGACGCGTCAGGACATGGCAGGGTGTGACCATGCCACGAGTCAAGACGTCGCAGGACATGGCGGGATATGGCCATGGTACGTGTCAGGACGCGTCAGGACATGGCCATCACACGCGTCAGGACGTGGCAGGGTTTGGCCATGGCACGAGTCAGGACATCGCAGGACATGGCCATGGCACGCATCACGACGTGTCAGGGCGTGGTCATGGCACAAGTTAGGACGTTGCAGGACATGGCAGGATTTGGCCATGGTACGTGTCAGGACGCGTCAGGACATGGGATAGCGTGGCCATGCCACGAGTCAAGACGTCGCAGGACATGGCAGGATATGGGCATGGTTCGTGTCAGGACGCGTCAGGACATGGCAGGGCGTGGCCATGGCACGAGTTAAGACGTCGCAGGACATTGCATGATATGGCAATGGTACGTGTCAGGACGCGTCAGGACATGGCCATGGCAAGCATCAGGACGTGACAGGGTGTGACCATGGCACGAGTCAGGACGTCGTAGGACAATGCCATGGCACGCGTCAGGATGTGGCAGGGCGTGGTCATGGCACAAGCTAGGACGTCACAGGACATGGAAGGGCGTGGCCATGGCACGAGTGGGGACGTAGCAGGACATGGCAGGGCATGGCCATGGCACATGTAGGGACGCATCAAGACATGGCCATGGCACTTGACAAGATGCGTTAGGACATTGCAGGGCGTGGCCATGGCACGAGTCGGGACGTTTCAGGACATGGCAGGGCGTGGCCATGGCACGAGTCAGGACGTCGCAGGACGAATCAAGACATGGCCATGGCACGTGTCAGTACGCGTCAAGACATGGCAAGGTGTGGCCATTGCACGAGTCGGGAAGTTGCAGGACATGGCAAGGCGTGCCCATGGGCACAGTCGGGACCTCGAAGGACGTGTCAGGACATGGCCATGGCACGTGTCAGGACGCGTAAGGACATGGCAGGGCGTGGCCATGGCACGAGTCAAGACGTCGCAGGACATTGCATGATATGGCAATGGAACGTGTCAGGACGCGTCAGGACATGGCCATGGCATGCATCAGTACGTGGCAGGGTGTGACCATGGCACGAGTCAACACGTCGGAGGACATGGCCGGATATGGCCATGGTACGTGTAAGGACACGTCAGGACAGGGCCATGACACGCGTCAGGACGTCTCAGGATATGGCAGGGCGTGGTCATGGCACGAGTAAAAACGTCGCAAGACATGGCAGGATATGGCTATGGTACGTGTCAGGACGCGTTAGGACGTGGCCATGGTACGTGTCAAGATGCATCAGTACATGGCCATGGGACGTATAAGGATATGGCTATGGCACGTGTCAGGACGCATAAGGACATGGCCATAGCACGTGTCCGGACGCGTCAGGACATGGAAGGACGTGGCCATGGCACGAGTCGGGATGTCGCAGGACATGGTAGGGCGTGGCCATGGCACGTGTAGGGACGCATCATGACATGGCCATGGCACTTGTCAAGACGCGTCAGGACATAGCAGGGCGTGGCCATGGCACAAGTCGGGATGTCGCAGGACATGGCAGGGCGTGGCCATGGCACGAGTCGGGACGTCGCAGGACATGGAAGGGCGTGGCCATGGAACAGTCAGGACCTCGAAGGACGTGTCAGGACATGGCCATGGCACGTGTCAGTACGCGTCAGGACATGGCAGGGCGTGGCCATGCCACGAGTTAAGACGTTGCAGTACATGGCGGGATATGGCTACGTGTCAGGACGCATCAGGACAGGCCATGGCACGCGTCAGGACGTGGCAGGGTGTGGCCATGGCACGAGTCAGGACATGGCCATGGCACGCATCACGACGTGTCAGGGCGTGGTCATGGCACAAGTTAAGACGTTGCAGGACATGGCAGGATATGGCCATGGTACGTGTCAGGACGCGTCAGGACATGGCAGGGTGTGACCATGCCACGAGTCAAGACGTCGCAAGACATGGCGGGATATGGCCATGGTACGTGTCAGGACGCGTCAGGACATGGCCATCGCACGCGTCAGGACGTGGCAGGGTTTGGCCGTGGCACGAGTCAGGACATCGCAGGACATGGCCATGGCACGCATCACGACGTGTCAGGGCATGGTCAAGGCACAAGTTAGGACGTTGCAGGACATGGCAGGATTTGGCCATGGTACGTGTCAGGACGCGTCAGGACATGGGAGAGCGTGGCCATGCCACGAGTCAAGACGTCGCAGGACATGGCAGGATATGGGCATGGTTCGTGTCAGGACGCGTCAGGACATGGCAGGGCGTGGCCATGGCACGAGTTAAGACGTCGCAGGACATTGCATGATATGGCAATGGTACGTGTCAGGACGCGTCAGGACATGGCCATGGCAAGCATCAGGACGTGACAGGGTGTGACCATGGCACGAGTCAGGACGTCGTAGGACAATGCCATGGCACGCGTCAGGATGTGGCAGGGCGTGGTCATGGCACAAGCTAGGACGTCACAGGACATGGAAGGGCGTGGCCATGGCACGAGTGGGGACGTAGCAGGACATGGCAGGGCATGGCCATGGCACATGTAGGGACGCATCAAGACATGGCCATGGCACTTGACAAGACGCGTTAGGACATTGCAGGGCGTGGCCATGGCACGAGTCGGGACGTTTCAGGACATGGCAGGGCGTGGCCATGGCACGAGTCAGGACGTCGCAGGACGAATCAAGACATGGCCATGGCACGTGTCAGTACGCGTCAAGACATGGCAGGGTTTGGCCATTGCACGAGTCGGGAAGTTGCAGGACATGGCAGGGCGTGCCCATGGGCACAGTCGGGACCTCGAAGGACGTGTCAGGACATGGCCATGGCACGTGTCAGGACGCGTAAGGACATGGCAGGGCGTGGCCATGGCACGAGTCAAGACGTCGCAGGACATTGCATGATATGGCAATGGTACGTGTCAGGACGCGTCAGGACATGGCCATGGCATGCATCAGTACGTGGCAGGGTGTGACCATGGCACGAGTCAAGACGTCGGAGGACATGGCCGGATATGGCCATGGTACGTGTAAGGACACGTCAGGACATGGCCATGACACGCGTCAGGACGTCTCAGGATATGGCAGGGCGTGGTCATGGCACGAGTAAAAACGTCGCAAGACATGGCAGGATATGGCTATGGTACGTGTCAGGACGCGTTAGGACGTGGCCATGGTACGTGTCAAGATGCATCAGTACATGGCCATGGGACGTATAAGGATATGGCTATGGCACGTGTCAGGACGCATAAGGACATGGCCATAGCACGTGTCCGGACGCGTCAGGACATGGAAGGACGTGGCCATGGCACGAGTCGGGATGTCGGAGGACATGGTAGGGCGTGGCCATGGCACGTGTAGGGACGCATCATGACATGGCCATGGCACTTGTCAAGACGCGTCAGGACATAGCAGGGCGTGGCCATGGCACAAGTCGGGATGTCGCAGGACATGGCAGGGCGTGACCATGGCACGAGTCGGGACGTCGCAGGACATGGAAGGGCGTGGCCATGGAACAGTCAGGACCTCGAAGGACGTGTCAGGACATGGCCATGGCACGTGTCAGTACGCGTCAGGACATGGCAGGGCGTGGCCATGCCACGAGTTAAGACGTTGCAGTACATGGCGGGATATGGCTACGTGTCAGGACGCATCAGGACAGGCCATGGCACGCGTCAGGACGTGGCAGGGTGTGGCCATGGCACGAGTCAGGACATGGCCATGGCACGCATCACGACGTGTCAGGGCGTGGTCATGGCACAAGTTAGGACGTTGCAGGACATGGCAGGATATGGCCATGGTACGTGTCAGGACGCGTCAGGACATGGCAGGGTGTGACCATGCCACGAGTCAAGACGTCGCAAGACATGGCGGGATATGGCCATGGTACGTGTCAGGACGCGTCAGGACATGGCCATCGCACGCGTCAGGACGTGGCAGGGTTTGGCCGTGGCACGAGTCAGGACATCGCAGGACATGGCCATGGCACGCATCACGACGTGTCAGGGCGTGGTCATGGCACAAGTTAGGACGTTGCAGGACATGGCAGGATTTGGCCATGGTACGTGTCAGGACGCGTCAGGACATGGGAGAGCGTGGCCATGCCACGAGTCAAGACGTCGCAGGACATGGCAGGATATGGGCATGGTTCGTGTCAGAACGCGTCAGGACATGGCAGGGCGTGGCCATGGCACGAGTCAAGACGTCGCAGGACATTGCATGATATGGCAATGGTACGTGTCAGGACGCGTCAGGACATGGCCATGGCAAGCATCAAGACGTGGCAGGGTGTGACCATGGCACGAGTCAAGACGTCGTAGCATAATTCCATGGCAAGCGTCAGGATGTGGCAGGGCGTGGTCATGGCACAAGCTAGGACGTCACAGGACATGGAAGGGCGTAGCCATGGCACGAGTGGGGACGTAGCAGGACATGGCAGGGCATGGCCATGGCACATGTAGGGACGCATCAAGACATGGCCATGGCACTTGTCAAGACGCGTCAGGACATTGCAGGGCGTGGCCATGGCACGAGTCGGGACGTTTCAGGACATGGCAGGGCGTGGCCATGGCACGAGTCAGGACGTCGCAGGACGAATCAAGACATGGCCATGGCACGTGTCAGTATGCGTCAAGACATGGCAGGGTGTGGCCATTGCACGAGTCGGGAAGTTGCAGGACATGGCAGGGCGTGCCCATGGGCACAGTCGGGACCTCGAGGGACGTGTCAGGACATGGCCATGGCACGTGTCAGGACGCGTCAGGACATGGTAGGGCGTGGCCATGCCACGAGTCAAGACATGGCAGGACATGGCAGGATATGGCCATGGTACGTGTCAGGACGCACCAGGACATGGCCATGGCACGCGTCAGGACGTGGCAGGGTGTGGCCATAGCACGAATGAGGACATTGCCGGACATGGCCATGGCACGCATCACGACATGGCAGGGCGTGGTCATGGCACAAGTTAGGACGTTGAAGGACAAGGCTGGATATGGCCATGCTACGTGTCAGGACGCGTTTGGACATGGTAGGGCGTGGCAGTGCCACGAGTCAAGACGTCGCTGGACCTGGTAGGATATGGCCATGGTACGTGTTAGGACGCGTCAAGACATGGCCATGACACGCGTCAGGACGCATCAGGATATGGCATGGCATGGCCATGGCACGAGTCAAGACGTCGCAGGACATGGCAGGATATGGCAATGGTACGTGTCTGGACGCGTCAGGACATGGCCATGGCATGCGTCAGGACGTGGCAGGGTGTGGCCATGGCACGAGTCAGGACATCGCAGGACATGGCCATGGCACGCATCATGACGTGTCAGGGCGTGGTCATTGCACAAGTTAGGACATTGCAGGACATGGCAGGATATGGCCATGGTACGTGTCAGGACGCATCAGGACATGGGAGAGCGTGGCCACGCCACGAGTCAAGACGTCGCAGGACATGGCAGGATATGGCCATAGTTCGTGTCAGGACGCGTCAGGACATGGCAGGGCGTGGCTATGGCACGAGTCAAGACGTTGCAGGACATGGCATGATATGGCAATGGTACGTGTCAGGACGCGTCAGGACATGGCCATCGCATGCATCAGGACGTGGCAGGGTGTGACCATGGCACGAGTCAGGACGTCGTAGGACATGGCCATGGCACGCGTCAGGACGTGGCATGTGTGGTCATGGCACAAGCTAGGACGTCACAGGACATGGAAGGGCATGGCCATGGCACGAGTGGGGACGTAGCATGACATGGCAGGGCATGACCATGGCACGTGTAGGGACGCATCAAGACATGGCCATGGCACTTGTCAAGACGCGTCAGGACATGGCAGGGCGTGGTCATGGCACGAGTTGGGACGTTGCAGGACATGGCAGGACGTATCAGGACATGGCCATGGCACGTGTTAGGACGCGTCAAGACATGGCAGGGCGTGGCCATGGCACGTGTCGGGAAGTCGCAGGACATGGAAGGGCGTGCCCATGGGCACAGTCGGGACCTCGAAGGACGTGTCAGGACATGGCCATGGCACGTGTCAGGACGCGTCAAGACATGGCAGGGCGTGGCCATGGCACGAGTCAAGACGTCGCAGGACATTGCATGATATGGCAATGGTACGTGTCAGGACTCGTCAGGACATGGCCATGTCATGCATCAGGCCATGGCAGGGTGTGACAATGTCACGAGTCAAGACGTCGGAGGACATGGCCGGATATGGCCATGCTACGTGTCAGGACACGTAAGGACATGGCCATGACACGCGTCAGGACGTCTCAGGATATGGCAGGGCGTGGCCATGGCACGAGTAAAAACATCGCAAGACATGGCAGGATATGGCTATGGTACGTGTCAGGACTCGTTAGGACGTGGCCATGGTACGTGTCGGGATGTCGCAGGACATTGTAGGGCGTGGCCATGGCACGTGTAGGGACGCATCAGGACATGGCCATGGCACTTGTCAAGACGCGTCAGGACATAGCAGGGCGTGGCCATGGCACAAGTCGGGATGTCACAGGACATGGCAGGGCGTGGCCATGGCACGAGTCGGGACGTCGCAGGACATGGAAGGGCGTGGCCATGGAACAGTCAGGACCTCGAAGGACGTGTCAGGACATGGCCATGGCACGTGTCAGTACGCGTCAGGGCATGGCAGGGCGTGGCCATGCCACGAGTTAAGACGTTGCAGTACATGGCGGGGTATGGCTACGTGTCAGGACGCATCAGGACATGGCCATGGCACGCGTCAGGACGTGGCAGGGTGTGGCCATGGCACGAGTCAGGACATGGCCATGGCACGCATCACGACGTGTTAGGGCGTGGTCATGGCACAAGTTAGGACGTTGCATGACATGGCAGGATTTGGCCATGGTACGTGTCAGGACGCGTCAGGACATGGGAGAGCGTGGCCATGCCACGAGTCAAGACGTCGCAGGACATGGCAGGATATGGGCATGGTTCGTGTCAGGACGCGTCAGGACATGGCAGGGCGTGGCCATGGCACGAGTCAAGACGTCGCAGGACATTGCATGATATGGCAATGGTACGCGTCAGGACGCGTCAGGACATGGACATGGCAAGCATCAGGACGTGGCAGTGCGTGGCCATGCCACGAGTTAAGACGTTGCAGTACATGGCGGGGTATGGCTACGTGTCAGGACGCATCAGGACATGGCCATGGCACGCGTCAGGACGTGGCAGGGTGTGGCTATGGCACGAGTCAGGACATGGCCATGGCACGCATCATGACGTGTTAGGGCGTGGTCATGGCACAAGTTAGGACGTTGCATGACATGGCAGGATTTGGCCATGGTACGTGTCAGGACGCGTCAGGACATGGGAGAGCGTGGCCATGCCACGAGTCAAGACGTCGCAGGACATGGCAGGATATGGGCATGGTTCGTGTCAGGACGCGTCAGGACATGGCAGGGCGTGGCCATGGCACGAGTCAAGACGTCGCAGGACATGGTATGATATGGCAATGGTACGCGTCAGGACGCGTCAGGACATGGACATGGCATGCATCAGGACGTGGCAGGGTTTGACCATGGCACGAGTCTGGACGTCGTAGGACATGGCCATGGCACGCGTCAGGATGTGGCAGGGCGTGGTCATGGCACAAGCTAGGACATCACAGGACATGGAAGGGCGTGGCCATGGCACGAGTGGGGACGTAGCAGGACATGGATGGGCATGGCCATGGCGCGTGTAGGGACGCATCAAGACATGGCCATGGCACTTGTCAAGACGTGTCAGGACATTGCAGGGCGTGGCCATGGCACGTGTCGGGACGTTGCAGGACATGGCAGGGCGTGGCCATGGCACGAGTCAGTACGTCGCAGGACGTATCAGGACATGGCCATGGCACGTGCCAGGACGCGTCAAGACATGGCAGGGTGTGGCCATTGCACGAGTCGGGAAGTCGCAGGACATGGCAGGGCGTGCCCATGGGCACAGTCGGGACCTCGAACGACGTGTCAGGACATGGCCATGGCACGTGTCAGGACGCGTCAGGACATGGCAGGGCGTGGCCATGGCACGAGTCAAGACGTCGCAGGACATTGCATGATATGGCAATGGTACGTGTCAGGACGCGTCAGGACATGGCCATGGCATGCATCAGGACGTGGCAGGGTGTGACCATGGCACAAGTCAGGACGTCGTAGGACATGGCCATGGCACGCGTCAGGATGTGGCAGGGCGTGGTCATGGCACATGCTAGGACGTCACAGGACATAGAAGGGCGTGGCCATGGCACGAGTGGGGACGTAGCAGGACATTGCAGGGCATGGCCATGGCACATGTAGGGACGCATAAATACATGGCCATGGCACTTGTCAAGACGCGTTAGGACATTGCAGGGTGTGGCCATGGCACGAGTCGGGACGTTTCAGGACATGGCAGGGCGTGGCCATGGCACGAGTCAGGACGTCGCAAGACGAATCAAGACATGGCCATGGCACGTGTCAGTATGCGTCAAGACATGGCAAGGTGTGGCCATTGCACGAGTCGGGAAGTTGCAGGACATGGCAGGGCGTGCCCATGGGCACAGTCGGGACCTCGAAGGACGTGTCAGGACATGGCCATGGCACGTGTCAGGACGCATCAGGACATGGCAGGGCGTGGCCATGCCACGAGTCAAGACGTCGCAGGACATGGCAGGATATGGAACTGGTACGTGTCAGGACGCGCTAGGACATGGCCATGGCACGCGTCAGGACGTGGCAGGGTGTGGCCATGGCACGAATGAGGACATCGTCGGACATGGCCATGGCACGCATCACGACATGGCAGGGCGTGGTCATGGCACAAGTTAGGACGTTGAAGGACAAGGCAGGATATGGCCATGCTACGTGTCAGGACGCGTTTGGACATGGTAGGGCGTCGCCGTGCCACGAGTCAAGACGTCGCAGGACCTGGTAGGATATGGCCATGGTACGTGTTAGGACGCGTCAAGACATGGCCATGACACGCGTCAGGACGCATCAGGATATGGCAGGGCGTGGCCATAGCACGAGTCAAGACGTCGCAGGACATGGCAGGATATGGCAATGGTACGTGTCTGGACGCGTATGACATGGCCATGGCATGCGTCAGGACGTGGCAGGGTGTGGCCATGGCACGAGTCAGGACATCGCAGGACATGGCCATGGCACGCATCATGACGTGTCAGGGCGTGGTCATGGCACAAGTTAGGACATTGCAGGACATGGCAGGATATGGCCATGGTACGTGTCAGGACGCGTCAGGACATGGGAGAGCGTGGCCACGCCACGAGTCAAGACGTCGCAGGACATGGCAGGATATGGCCATGGTTCGTGTCATGACGCGTCAGGACATGGCAGGGCGTGGCCATGGCACGAGTCAAGACGTCGCAGGACATGGCATGATATGGCGATGGTTCGTGTCAGGATGCGTCAGGACATGGCCATGGCATGCATCAGGACGTGGCAGGATGTGACCATGGCACGAGTCAGGACGTCGTAGGACATGGCCATGGCACGCGTCAGGACGTGGCATGTGTGGTCATGGCACAAGCTAGGACGTCACAGGACCTGGAAGGGCATCGCCATGGCACGTGTGGGGACGTAGCATGACATGGCAGGGCATGACCATGGCACGTGTAGGGACGCATCAAGACATGGCCTTGGCACTTGTCAAGACGCGTCAGGACATGGCAGGGCGTGGTCATGGCACGAGTTGGGACGTTGCAGGACATGGCTGGGCGTGGCCATGGCACGAGTCAGGACGTCGCATGACGTATCAGGACTTGGCCATGGCACGTGTTAGGACGCGTCAAGACATGGCAGGGCGTGGCCATGGCACGAGTCGGGAAGTCGCAAGACATGGAAGGGCATGCCCATGGGCACAGTCGGGACCTCGAAGGACGTGTCAGGATATGGCCATGGCACGTGTCAGGACGCGTCAGGACATGGCAGGGCGTGGCCATGGCACGAGTCAAGACGTCGCAGGACATTGCATGATATGGCAGTGGTATGTGTCAGGACGCGTCAGGACATGGCCATGGCATGCATCAGGACGTGGCAGGGTGTGACCATGGCACGAGTCAAGACGTTGGAGGACATGGCCGGATATGGCCATGGTACATGTCAGGACACGTCAGGACATGGCCATGACAAACGTCAGGACGTCTCAGGATATGGCAGGGTGTGGTCATGGCACGAGTAAAAACGTCACAAGACATGGCAGGATATGGCTATGGTACGTGTCAGGACGCGTTAGGACGTGGCCATGGTACGTGTCAAGATGCGTCAGTACATGGCCATGGGACGTATAAGGATATAGCTATGGCACGTGTCAGGACGCATAAGGACATGGCCATAGCACGTGTCCGGACGCGTCAGGACATGGAAGGACGTGGACATGGCACGAGTCGGGATGTCGCAGGACATGGTAGGGCGTGGCCATGGCACGTGTAGGGATGCATCAGGACATGGCCATGGCACTTGTCAAGACGCGTCAGGACATAGAAGGGCGTGGCCATGGCACAAGTCGGGATGTCGCAGGACATGGCAGGGCGTGGCCATGGCACGAGTCAGGACGTCGCAGGACATGGAAGGGCGTGGCCATGGAACAGTCAGGACCTCGAAGGACGTGTCAGGACATGGCCATGGCACGTGTCAGTACGCGTCAGGACATGGCAGGGTGTGGCCATGCCACGAGTTAAGACGTTGCAGTATATGGCGGGACATGGCTACGTGTCAAGACGTATCAGGACATGGCCATGGCACGCGTCAGGACGTGGCAGGGTGTGGCCATGGCACGATTCAGGACATGGCCATGGCACGCATCACGACGTGTCAGGGCGTGGTCATGGCACAAGTTAGGATGTTGCAGGACATGGCAGGATATGGCCATGGTACGTGTCAGGACGCGTCAGGACATGGCAGGGTGTGACCATGCCACGAGTCAAGACGTCGCAGGACATGGCGGGATATGGCCATGGTACGTGTCAGGACGCGTCAGGACATAGCCATCGCACGCATCAGGACGTGGCAGGGTTTGGCCATGGCACGAGTCAGGACATCGCAGGACATGGCCATGGCACGCATCACGACGTGTCAGGGCGTGGTCATGGCACAAGTTAGGACGTCGCAGGACATGGCAGGATTTGGCCATGGTACGTGTCAGGACGCGTCAGGACATGGGAGAGCGTGGCCACGCCACGAGTCAAGACGTCGCAGGACATGGCAGGATATGGGCATGGTTCGTGTCAGGACGCGTCAGGACATGGCAGGGCGTGGCCATGGCACGAGTCAAGACGTCGCAGGACATTGCATGATATGGCAATGGTACATGTCAGGACGCGTCAGGACATGGCCATGGCAAGCATCAGGACGTGGCAGGGTGTGACCATGGCACGAGGCAGGACGTCGTAGGACAATGCCATGGCACGCGTCAGGATGTGGCAGGGCGTGGTCATGGCACAAGCTAGGACGTCACAGGACATGGAAGGGCATGGCCATGGCACGAGTGGGGACGTAGCAGGACATGGCAGGGCATGGCCATGGCACATGTTGGGACGCATCAAGACATGGCCACGGCACTTGTCAAGACGCGTCAGGACATTGCAGGGCGTGGCCATGGCACGAGTCGGGACGTTTCAGGACATGGCAGGGCGTGGCCATGGCACGAGTCAGGACGTCGCAGGACGAATCAAGACATGGCCATGGCACGTGTCAGTACGCGTCAAGACATGGCAGGGTGTGGCCATTGCACGAGTCGGGAAGTTGCAGGACATGGCAGGGCGTGCCCATGGGCACAGTCGGGACCTCGAAGGACGTGTCAGGACATGGCCATGGCACGTGTCAGGACGCGTCAGGACATGGCAGGGCGTGGCCATGGCACGAGTCAAGACGTCGCAGGACATTGCATGATATGGCAATGGTACGTGTCAGGACGCGTCAGGACATGGCCATGGCATGCATCAGGACGTGGCAGGGTGTGACCATGGCACGAGTCAGGACGTCGTAGGACATGGCCATGGCACGCGTCAGGATGTGGCAGGGCGTGGTCATGTCACATGCTAGGACGTCACAGGACATGGAAGGGCGTGGCCATGGCACGAGTGGGGACGTAGCAGGACATTGCAGGGCATGGCCATGGCACATGTAGGGACGCATCAAGACATGGCCATGGCACTTGTCAAGACGCGTTAGGACATTGCAGAGCGTGGCCATGGCACGAGTCGGGACGTTTCAGGACATGGCAGGGCGTGGCCATGGCACGAGTCAGGACGTCACAGGATGAATCAAGACATGGCCATGGCACGTGTCAGTATGCGTCAAGACATGGCAAGGTGTGGCCATTGCACGAGTCGGGAAGTTGCAGGACATGGCAGGGCGTGCCCATGGGCGTAGTCGGGACCTCGAAGGACGTGTCAGGACATGGCCATGGCACGTGTCAGGACGCGTCAGCACATGGCAGGGCGTGGCCATGCCACGAGTCAAGACGTCGCAGGACATGGCAGGATATGGCCATGGTACGTGTCAGGACGCGCCAGGACATGTCCATGGCACACGTCAGGACGTGGCAGGGTGTGGCCATGGCACGAATGAGGACATCGCCGGATATGGCCATGGCACGCATCACGACATGGCAGGGCGTGGTCATGGCACAAGTTAGGACGTTGAAGGACAAGGCAAGATATGGCCATGCTACGTGTCAGGACGCGTTTGGACATTGTAGGGCGTGGCCGTGCCACGAGTCAAGACGTCGCAAGACCTGGTAGGATATGGCCATGGTACGTGTTAGGACGCGTCAAGACATGGCCATGACACGCGTCAGGACGCATCAGGATATGGCAGGGCGTGGCCATGGCACGAGTCAAGACGTCGCAGGACATGGCAGGATATGGCAATGGTACGTGTCAGGACGCGTCAGGACTAGGCCATGGCATGCATCAGGACGTGGCAGGGTGTGACCATGGCACGAGTCAGGACGTCGTAGGACATGGCATGTGTGGTCATGGCACAAGCTAGGACGTCACAGGATATGGAAGGGCATGGCCATGGCACGAGTGGGGACGTAGCATGACATGGCAGGGCATGACCATGGCACGTGTAGGGACGCATCAAGACATGGCCATGGCACTTGTCAAGACGCGTCAGGACATGGCAGGGCGTGGTCATGGCACGAGTTGGGACGTTGCAGGACATGGCAGGGCGTGGCCATGGCACGAGTCAGGACGTCGCAGGACGTATCAGGACATGGCCATGGCACGTGTTAGGACGCGTCAAGACATGGCAGGGCGTGGCCATGGCACGAGTCGGGAAGTCGCAGGACATGGAAGTGCGTGCCCATAGGCACAGTCGGGACCTCAAAGGACGTGTCAGGACATGGCCATGGCAAGTGTCAGTACGCGTCAGGACATGGCAGGGCGTGGCCATGCCACGAGTTAAGACGTCGCAGTACATTTCGGGATATGGCTACGTGTCAGGACGCGTCAGGACATGGCCATGGCACGCGTCAGGACGTGGCAGGGTGTGGCCATGGCACGAGTCAGGACATCGCTGGACATGGCCATGGCACGCATCACGACGTGGCAGGGCGTGCTCATGGCACAAGTTAGTATGTTGCAGGACATGGCAGGATATGGTCATGGTACGTGTCAGGACGCATCAGGACATGGCAGGACGTGGCCATGCCATGAGTCAAGACGTCGGAGGACATGGCCGGATATGGCCATGGTACGTGTCAGGACACGTCAGGACATGGCCATGACACGCGTCAGGACATCTCAGGATATGGCAGGGCGTGGTCATGGCACGAGTCAAAACGTCGCAGGACATGGCAGGATATGGCTATGGTACGTGTCAGGACGCGTCAGGACGTGGCCATGGTACGTGTCAAGATGCGTCAGTACATGGATATGGGACGTATCAGAATATGGCCATGGCACGTGTCAGGACGCATAAGGACATGGCCATAGCACGTGTCCGGACGCGTCAGGACATGGAAGGACGTGGCCATGGCACGAGTCGGGATGTCGCAGGACATGGTAGGGCGTGGCCATGGCACATGTTGGGACGCATCAGGACATGGCCATGGCACTTGTCAAGACGCGTCAGGACATAGCAGGGCGTGGCCACGGCACAAGTCGGGACGTCGCAGGACATGGCAGGGCGTGGCCATGGCACGAGTCGGGACGTCGCAGGACATGGAAGGGCGTGGCCATGGAACAGTCGGGACCTCGAATGACGTGTCAGGACATGGCCATGGCACGTGTCAGTACGCGTCAGGACATGGCAGGGCGTGGCCATGCCACGAGTTAAGATGTCGCAGTAGATGGCGGGATATGGCTACGTGTCAGGACGCATCAGGACATGGCTATGGCACGCGTCAGGACGTGGCCGGGTGTAGCGATGGCACGCGTCAGGACATCGCAGGACATGGCCATGGCACGCATCACGACGTGGCAGGGCGTGGTCATGGCACAAGTTAGGACATTGCAGGACATGGCAGGATATGGCCATGGTACGTGTCAGGACGGGTCAGGACATGGACGGGCGTGACCATGCCACGAGTCAAGACGTCGCAGGACATGGCGGAATATGGCCCTGGTACGTGTCAGGAAGCGTCAGGACATGGTCATGGCACGAGTCAGGACATTGCAGTACATGGCCATGGCACGCACCACGACGTGTCAGGGCGTGGTCATGGCACAAGTAAGGACGTTGCAGGACATGGCAGGATTTGGCCATGGTACGTGTCAGGAAGCGTCAGGACATGGCAGGGTGTGACCATGCCACGAGTCAAGACGTCGCAGGACATGGCGGGATATGGCCATGGTACGTGTCAGGACGCGTCAGGACATGGCCATCGCACGCGTCAGGACGTCGCAGGACATGGCAGGATATGGGCATGGTTCGTGTTAGGACGCGTCAGGACATGGCAGGGCGTGGCCATGGCACGAGTCAAGACGTCGCAGGACATGGCATGATATGGCAATGGTACGTGTCAGGACGCATCAGGACATGGCCATGGCATGCATCAGGACGTGGCAGGGTGTGACCATAACACGAGTTAGGACGTCGTAGGACATGGCCATGGCACGCGTCAGGACGTGGTAGGGCGTGGCCATGGCACAAGCTAGGACGTCACAGGACATGGAAGGGCGTGGCCATGGCACGAGTGGGGACGTAGCAGGACATGGCAGGGCATGGCCATGGCACGTGTAGGGACGCATCAAGACATGGCCATGGCACTTGTCAAGACGCGTCAGGACATTGCAATGCGTGGCCATGGCACGAGTCGGGACATTGCAGGACATGGCAGGGCGTGGCCATGGAACGAGTCAGGACGTCGCAGGACGTATCAGAACATTGCCATGGCACGTGTTAGGACGCGTCAGGACATGGACATGGCACGTGTCAGTACGCGTCAAGACATGGCAGGGTGCGATAATTGCACAAGTCGAGAAGTTGCAGGACATGGCTGGGCGTGCCCATGGGCACAGTCGGTACCTCGAAGGACGTGTCAGGACATGGCCATGGCACGTGTCAGGACGCGTCAGGACATGGCAGGGCGTGGCCATGGCACGAGTCAAGACGTCGCAGTAGATGGCGGGATATGGCTACGTGTCAGGACACATCAGGACATGGCTATGGCACGCGTCAGGACGTGGCAGGGTGTGGCCATGGCACGAGTCAGGACATCGCCGGACATGGCCATGGCACGCATCACGACGTGGCAGGGCGTGGTCATGGCCCAAGTTAGGACGTTGCAGGACAAGGCAGGATATGGCCATGGTACGTGTCAGGACGCGTTTGGACATAGTAGGGCGTGGCCATGCCACGAGTCAAGACGTCGCAGGACAAGGCAGGATTTGGCCATGGTACTCGTTTGGACGCATCAAGACATGGCCATGACACGCGGCTGGACGCATCAGGATATGGCAGGGCGTGGCCATGGCACGAGTCAAGACGTCGCAGGACATGGCAGGACATGGCAATGGTACGTGTCTGGACGTGTCAGGACATGGCCATGGCATGCGGCAGGACGTGGCAGGGTGTGGCCATGGCACGAGTCAGGACATGGCACGAGATGGCCATGGCACGCATCATGACGTGTCAGGGCGTGGTCATGGTACAAGTTAGGACATTGCAGGACATGGCAGGATATGGCCATGGTACGTGTCACGACGCGTCAAGTCATGGGAGAGCGTGGCCATGCCACGAGTCAAGACGTCGCAGGACATGGCAGGACATGGCCATGGTTCGTGTCAGGACGCTACAGGACATGGCAGGGTGTGGCCATGGCACGAGTCAAGACATCGCAGGACATGGCATGATATGGCAATGGTACGTGTCAGGACGCGTCAGGACATGGCCATGGCATGCATCAGGACGTGGCAGGGTGTGACCATGGCACGAGTTAGGACGTCGTAGGACATGGCCATGGCATGCGTCAGGAAGTGGCAGGGCGTGGTCATGGCACAAGCTAGGACGTCACAGGACATGGAAGGGCGTGGCCATGGCACGAGTGGGGACGTAGCAGGACATGGCACGGCATTGCCATGGCACGTGTAGGGACGCATCAAGACATGGCCTTGGCACTTGTCAAGACGAGTCAGGACATTGCAGGGCGTGGCCATGGCACGAGTCGGGACGTTTCAGAACATGGCAGGGCGTGGCCATGGCACGAGTCAGGATGTCGCAAGACGTATCAGGACATGGCCATGGCACGTGTCAGGACGCATCAAGACATGGCAGGGTGTGGCCATTGCACGAGTCGGGAAGTCGCAAGACATGGTAGGGCGTGCCCATGGGCACAGTCGAGACCTCGAAGGACGTGTCAGGACATGGCCATGGCACGTGTCAGGACGTTTCAGGATATGGCAGGGCGTGGCCATGCCACGAGTAAAGACGTCGCAGGACATGGCGTGATATAGCCATGGTACGTGTCAGGACGCGTCAGGACATGGCCATGGCACACGTCACGACGTGGCCATGGCATGCATCACGAAGTGGCAGGGCCTGGTCATGGCACAAGTTAGGACGTTGCGGGACAAGGCAGCATATGGCCATGGTACGTGTCAGGACGCGTTTGGACATGGTAAGGCGTGGCCATGCCATGAGTCAAGACGTCGCAGGACATGGCAGGATATGGCCATGGTACGTGTTAGGACGAGTCAAGACATGGCCATGACACGCGTCAGGACGCATCAGGATATGGTAGGGCGTGGCCAGGGCACAAGTCAAGACATGGCAGGACATGGCAGGATATGGCAATGGTACGTGTCTGGACGCGTCAGGACATGGCCATGGCATGCGTCAGGACGTGGCAGGGTGTGGCCATGGCACGAGTCAGGACGTTGCAAGACATGGCCATGGCACGCGTCAGGACGTGGCAGGGCATGGTCATGGCACAAGTTAGGACGTCGCAGGACATGGCTATGGCACGTGTCAGGACGCGGCAGGACATGGCAGGGCATGGCCATGGCACGAGTCGGGACGTCGCAGGACATGGCAGGGCATGGCCATGGCACGAGTCGGGACGTCGCAGGATGCGTCAAGACATGGCAATGGCACGTGTCAGGACGCATTAGGATATGGCCATGGCACGTGTCCGGACGGGTCAGGACACGGAAGGGCGTGGCCATGGCACGAGTCGGGATGTCGATGGACATGGCAGGGCGTGGCCATGGCACATGTCAGGACGCATCAAGACATGGCCATGGCACTTGTCAAGACGCATCAGGACATGGCAGGGCGTGGCCATAGCACGAGTCAGGACGTCGCAGGACATGGCAGGGCGTGGCCATGGCACGAGTCGGGACGTCGTAGGACGTTTCAGGACATGGCCATGGCACGTGTCAGGACGCATCAGGACATGGCAGGGCGTGGTCATGGCACGAGTTGGGACGTTGCAGGACCTGGCAGGGCGTGGCCATGGCACGAGTCAGGACGTCGCAGGACGTATCAGGACATAGCAGGGCGTGGTCATGGCACGAGTTGGGACGTTGCAGGACATGGCAGGGCGTGGCCATGGCACGAGTCAGGACGTCGCAGGACGTATCAAAACATGGCCATCGCTCGTGTCAAGACGCGTCAAGACATGGCAGGGCATGGCCATGGCACGAGTCGGGACGTCGCAGGACATGGAAGGGCGTGGCCATGGAACAGTCGGGACCTCGAAGGACGTGTCAGGACATGGCCATGGAACGTGTCAGTATGCGTCAGGACATGGGTGAGCGTGGCCATGCCACGAGTCAAGACGTCGCAGGACATGGCAGGATATGGCTACGTGTCAGGACGCGTCAGGACATGGCCATGGCACGCGTCAGGACTCGGCAGGGTGTGGCCATGGCACGAGTCAGGACATCAATGGACATGGCCATGGCACGCATCACGACGTGGCAGGGCGTGGTCATGGCACAAATTAGGACGTTGCAGGACATGGCAGGATATGGCCATGGTACGTGTCAGGACGCGTCAGGACATGCCAGGGCGTGGCAATGCCACGAGTCAAGACGTCGGAGGACATGGCAGGATATGGCCAAGGTACGTGTCAGGACGCGTTAGGACATGGCCATGACACGTGTCAGGACGTCTCAGGATATGGCAGGGCGTGGTCATGGCACGAGTCAAAACATCGCAGGACATGGCAGGATATGGCTATGGTACGTGTCAGGACGCGTCAAGACGTGGCCATGGCACGTGTCAGGACGTTTCAGGATATGGCAGGGCGTGGCCATGCCACGAGTAAAGACGTCGCAGGACATGGCGTGATATAGCCATGGTACGTGTCAGGACGCGTCAGGACATGGCCATGGCACACGTCACGACGTGGCCATGGCATGCATCACGAAGTGGCAGGGCCTGGTCATGGCACAAGTTAGGACGTTGCGGGACAAGGCAGCATATGGCCATGGTACGTGTCAGGACGCGTTTGGACATGGTAAGGCGTGGCCATGCCATGAGTCAAGACGTCGCAGGACATGGCAGGATATGGCCATGGTACGTGTTAGGACGAGTCAAGACATGGCCATGACACGCGTCAGGACGCATCAGGATATGGTAGGGCGTGGCCAGGGCACAAGTCAAGACATGGCAGGACATGGCAGGATATGGCAATGGTACGTGTCTGGACGCGTCAGGACATGGCCATGGCATGCGTCAGGACGTGGCAGGGTGTGGCCATGGCACGAGTCAGGACGTTGCATGGCCATGGCACGCGTCAGGACGTGGCAGGGCGTGGTCATGGCACAAGTTAGGACGTCGCAGGACATGGCTATGGCACGTGTCAGGACGCGGCAGGACATGGCAGGGCATGGCCATGGCACGAGTCGGGACGTCGCAGGACATGGCAGGGCATGGCTATGGCACGAGTCGGGACGTCGCAGGATGCGTCAAGACATGGCAATGGCACGTGTCAGGACGCATTAGGATATGGCCATGGCACGTGTCCGGACGGGTCAGGACACGGAAGGGCGTGGCCATGGCACGAGTCGGGATGTCGATGGACATGGCAGGGCGTGGCCATGGCACATGTTAGGACGCATCAAGACATGGCCATGGCACTTGTCAAGACGCATCAGGACATGGCAGGGCGTGGCCATAGCACGAGTCAGGACGTCGCAGGACATGGCAGGGCGTGGCCATGGCACGAGTCGGGACGTCGTAGGACGTTTCAGGACATGGCCATGGCACGTGTCAGGACGCATCAGGACATGGCAGGGCGTGGTCATGGCACGAGTTGGGACGTTGCAGGACCTGGCAGGGCGTGGCCATGGCACGAGTCAGGACGTCGCAGGACGTATCAGGACATAGCAGGGCGTGGTCATGGCACGAGTTGGGACGTTGCAGGACATGGCAGGGCGTGGCCATGGCACGAGTCAGGACGTCGCAGGACGTATCAAAACATGGCCATCGCTCGTGTCAAGACGCGTCAAGACATGGCAGGGCGTGGCCATGGCACGAGTCGGGACGTCGCAGGACATGGAAGGGCGTGGCCATGGAACAGTCGGGACCTCGAAGGACGTGTCAGGACATGGCCATGGCACGTGTCAGTATGCGTCAGGACATGGGTGAGCGTGGCCATGCCACGAGTCAAGACGTCGCAGGACATGGCAGGATATGGCTACGTGTCAGGACGCGTCAGGACATGGCCATGGCACGCGTCAGGACTCGGCAGGGTGTGGCCATGGCACGAGTCAGGACATCAATGGACATGGCCATGGCACGCATCACGACGTGGCAGGGCGTGGTCATGGCACAAATTAGGACGTTGCAGGACATGGCAGGATATGGCCATGGTACGTGTCAGGACGCGTCAGGACATGGCAGGGCGTGGCAATGCCACGAGTCAAGACGTCGGAGGACATGGCAGGATATGGCCAAGGTACGTGTCAGGACGCGTTAGGACATGGCCATGACACGCGTCAGGACGTCTCAGGATATGGCAGGGCGTGGTCATGGCACGAGTCAAAACATCGCAGGACATGGCAGGATATGGCTATGGTACGTGTCAGGACGCGTCAAGACGTGGCCATGGTACGTGTCAAGATGCATCTGTAGACGTATCAGGATATGGCCATGGCACGTGTCAGGATTCATAAGGACATGGCCATAGCACGTGTCCAGACGCGTCAGGACATGGAAGGACGTGGCCATGGCACGAGTCGGGATGTCGCAGGACATGGTAGGGCTTGGCCATGGCACGTGTAGGGACGCATCAGGACATGGCCATGGCACTTGTCAAGACGCGTCAGGACATAGCAGGGCGTGGCCATGGCACAAGTCGGGACGTCGCAGGACATGGCAGGGCGTGGCCATGGCACGAGTCGGGACGTCGCAGGACATGGCAGGATATGGCCATGGTACGTGTCAGGACGCATCAAGACATGGCCAAGGCACGCATCAGGACGTGGCAGGGCGTGGCCATGGCACGAATCAGGACGTCGCAGGACATGGCAGGATATGGCCATGGTACGTGTCAGGACGTGTCAGGACGTGGCAGGGCGTGGCCATGGCACGAGTCGGGACGTCGCAAGACATGGCAGGGCATGGCCATTGCACGAGGCCGGGACCTCGCAGGACGTGTCAGGACATGGCCATGGCACGTGTCAGGACGCGGCATGACATGGCAGGGCGTGGCCATGGCACGAGTCAAGACGTCGCAAGACATTGCACGATATGGCCATGGTACGTGTCTGGACGCGTCAGGACATGGCCATGGCACGCGTCAGGACGTGGCAGGGTTTGGCCATGGCACGAGTCAGGACATCGCAGGACATGGCCCTTGCACGCATCAGGACGTGGCAGGGCGTGGTCATGGCACAAGTGAGGACGTTGCACGACATGGCAGGACATGGCCATGGCACGTGTCAGGACGCGTCATCACATGGCAGGGCGTGGCCAAGGAACGAGTCGGGACGTCGCAAGACATGGCAGGGCGTGGCCATGGCCCGAGTCGGGACGCCGCAGGATGCGACAGGACATGGCCATGGCACGTGGTAGGACGCATCAGGATATGGCCATGGCACGTGTAGAGACGCATAAGGACATGGCCATTGCACATGTCCGGACGCGTCAGGACATGGAAGGGCGTGGCCATGGCACGTGTAGGGACGCATCAGGACATGGCCATGGCACTTGTCAAGACGCGTCAAGACATAGCAAGGCGTGGCAATGGCACGAGTCGGGACGTCACAGGTCATGGCAGGGCGTGGCCATCGCACGAGTCGGGACGTTGCAGGACATGGCAGGGCGTGGCCATGGCACGAGTCGGGACCTCGCAAGACGTGTCAGTACATGGCAATGGCACGTGTCAAGACGCGTCAGGACATGGTAGGGCGAGGCCATAGCACGAGTCAAGATGTCGCAGGACATGGCACGATATGGCCATGGTACGTGTCAGGACGCATCAGGACATGGCAGCGTGGCCATGGCACGAGTCAAGACGTCGCAGAACATGGCAGGATATGGCAATGGTATGTGTCAGGACGCGTCAGGATATAGCCATGGCATGCGTCAGGACGTGGCCGGGTGTGGCCATGGCACGAGTCAGGACGTCGCATGACATGGCCATGGCACGCGTCAGGACGTGCCAGGGCGTGTTCATGGCACAAGTTAGGACGTCGCAGGACATGGCAGGACATGGCCATGGCACATGTCCGGACGCGTCAAGACATGGCAGGGCGTGGCCATCGCACGAGTCGGGACGTCGCAGGACATGGCAGGGCGTGGCCATGGCACGAGTGGGGACGTAGCAGGACATGGCAGGGCATGGCCATGGCACGTGTAGGGACGCATCAAGACATGGCCATGGCACTTGTCAAGACGAGTCAGGACATTGCAGGGCGTGGCCATGGCACGAGTCGGGACGTTGCAGAACATGGCAGGGCGTGGCCATGGCACGAGTCAGGACGTCACAGGACGTATCAGGACATGGCCATGGCACGTGTCAGGACGTGTCAAGACATGGCAGGGTGTGGCCATTGCACGAGTCGGGAAGTCGCAAGACATGGTAGGGCGTGCCCATGGGCACAGTCGGGACCTCGAAGGACGTGTCAGGACATGGCCATGGCACGTGTCAGGACGTTTCAGGACATGGCAGGGCGTGGCCATGCCACGAGTCAAGACGTTGCAGGACATGGCGTGATATGGCCATGGTACGTGTCAGGACGCGTCAGGACATGGCCATGGCACACGTCAGGACGTGGCCATGGCATGCATCACGACGTGGCAGGGCGTGGTCATGGCACAAGTTAGGACGTTGCGGGACAAGGCAACATATGGCCATGGTACGTGTCAGAACGCGTTTGGACATGGTAAGGCATGGCCATGCCACGAGTCAAGACGTCGCAGGACATGGCAGGATATGGCCATGGTACGTGTTAGGACGAGTCAAGACATGGCCATGACACGCGTCAGGACGCATCAGGATATGGTAGGGCATGGCCAGGGCACAAGTCAAGACATCGCAGGACATGGCAGGATATGGCAATGGTACGTGTCTGGACGCGTCAGGACATGGCCATGGCATGCGTCAGGACGTGGCAGGGTGTGGCCATGGCACGAGTCAGGACATTGTAGGACATGGCCATGGCACGCGTCAGGACGTGGCAGGGCGTGGTCATGGCACAAGTTAGGACGTCGCAGGACATGGCTATGGCACGTGTCAGGACGCGGCAGGACATGGCAGGGCATGGCCATGGCACGAGTCGGGACGTCGCAGGACATGGCAGGGCATGGCCATGGCATGAGTCGGGACATCGCAGGATGCGTCAAGACATGGCAATGGCACGTGTCAGGACGCATTAGGATATGGCCATGGCACGTGTCCGGACGCGTCAGGACACGGAAGGGCGTGGCCATGGCACATGTCAGGACGCATCAAGACATGGCCATGGCACTTGTCAAGACGCATCAGGACATGGCAGGGCGTGGCCATGGCACGAGTCAGGACGTCGCAGGACATTGCAGGACGTGGCCATGGCACGAGTCGGGACGTCGCAGGACGTTTCAGGACATGGCCATGGCACGTGTCAGGACGCATCAGGACATGGCAGGGCATGGCCATGGAAAGTGTAGGGACGCATCAAGACATGGCCATGGCACTTGTCAAGACGCGTCAGGACATGGCAGGGCGTGGTCATGGCACGAGTTGGGATGTTGCAGGACATGGTAGGGCGTGGCCATGGCACGAGTCAGGACGTCGCAGGACGTATCAGGACATAGCAGGGCGTGGTCATGGCATGAGTTGGGACGTTGCAGGACATGGCAGGGCGTGGCCATGGCACGAGTCAGGACGTCGCAGGACGTATCAAAACATGGCCATGGCACGTGTCAAGACGCGTCAAGACATGGCAGGGCGTGGCCATGGCACGAGTCGGGATGTCGCATGACATGGAAGGGCGTGGCCATGGAACAGTCGGGACCTCGAAGGACGTGTCAGGACATGGCCATGGCACGTGTCAGTATACGTCAGGACATGGCAGGGCGTGGCCATGCCACGAGTTAAGACATCGCAGTACATTTTGGGATATGGCTACGTGT
This sequence comes from Nicotiana benthamiana, assembly GCA_034376525.1. NCBI lineage: Eukaryota > Viridiplantae > Streptophyta > Magnoliopsida > Solanales > Solanaceae > Nicotiana > Nicotiana benthamiana. The sequence continues at coordinate 225,329 of JAXGFW010000031.1, read as the reverse complement.
CAGGACGCGTCAGGACATGGCCATGGCACGCGTCAGGACTCGGCAGGGTGTGGCCATGGCACAAGTCAGGACATCGATGGACATGGCCATGGCACGCATCACGACATGGCAGGGCGTGGTCATGGCACAAATTAGGACGTTGCAGGACATGGCAGGATATGGCCATGGTACGTGTCAGGACGCGTCAGGACATGGCAGGGCGTGGCCATGCCACGAGTCAAGACGTCAGAGGACATGGCAGGATATGGCCAAGGTACGTGTCAGGATGCGTCAAGACATGGCCATGACACGCGTCAGGACGTCTCAGGATATGGCAGGGCGTGGTCATGGCACGAGTCAAAACGTCGCAGGACATGGCAGGATATGGCTATGGTACGTGTCAGGACGCGTCAAGACGTGGCCATGGTACGTGTCGAGATGCATCTGTAAATGGCCATGGGACGTATCAGGATATGGCCATGGCACGTGTCAGGATTCATAAGGACATGGCCATACCACGTGTCCAGACGCGTCAGGACATGGAAGGACGTGGCCATGGCACGAGTCGGGATGTCGCACGACATGGAAGGGCGTGGCCATGGCACGTGTATGGACGCATCAGGACATGGCCATGGCACTTGTCAAGACGCGTCAGGACATAGCAGGGCGTGGCCATGGCACAAGTCGGGACGTCACAGGACATTGCAGGGCCCCATGGCACGAGTCGGAACGTCGCAAGACGTGTCAGGACATGGCCATGGCACGTGTCAGGACACGTCAAGACATGGCAGGGCGTGGCCATGGCACGAGTCGGGACGTCGCAGGACATGGCAGGGCGTGGCCATGGCACGAGTCGGGACCTCGAAGGACGTGTCAAGACATGGCCATGGCACGTCTCAGGATCGTCAGGACATGGCAGGGCGTGGCCATAGCACGAGTCAAGATGTCGCTGGACCTGGCAGGATATGGCCATGGTACGTGTCAGGACGCGTCAGGACATGGCAGGGCGTGGCCGTGCCACGAGTCAAGACGTCGCAGGACATGGCAGGATATGGCCTTGGTACGTGTCAGGACGTGTCAGGACATGGCAGGGCGTGGCCATGCCACGAGTCAAGACGTCGCAGGACATGGCAGGATATGGCCATGGTACGTGTCAGGACGCGTCAAGACATGGCCATGGCACGCGTCAGGACGTGACAGGGCGTGTCCATGGCACGAGTCAGGACGTCGCAGGACATGGCCATGGCACGCGTCAGGACGTGGCAGGGCGTGGTCATGGCACAAGTTAGGACGTTGCAGGACATGGCAGGATATGGCCATGGTACGTGTCAGGACGCGTCAGGACGTGGCAGGGCGTGGCCATGGCACGAGTCGGGACGTCGCAAGACATGGCAGGGCGTGGCCATTGCACGAGGCCGGGACCTCGCAGGACGTGTCAGGACATGGCCATGGCACGTGTCAGGACGCGGCATGACATGGCAGGGCGTGGCCATGGCACGAGTCAAGACGTCGCAAGACATTGCAGGATATGGCCATGGTACGTGTTTGGACGCGTCAGGACATGACCATGGCACGCGTCAGGACGTGGCAGGGTTTGGCCGTGGCACGAGTCAGGACGTCGCAGGACATGGCCATTGCACGCATCAGGACGTGGCAGGGCGTTGTCATGGCACAAGTTACGACGTTGCACGACATGGCAGGACATGTCCATGGCACGTGTCAGGACGCGTCATGACATGGCAGGGCGTGGCCAAGGAACGAGTCGGGACGTCGCAAGACATGGCAGGGCGTGGCCATGGCCCGAGTCGGGACGCTGCAGGATGCGACAGGACATGGCCATGGCACGTGGTAGGACGCATCAGGGAATGGCCATGGCACGTGTAGAGACGCATATGGACATGGCCATAGCACGTGTCCGGATGCGTGAGGACATGGAAGGGCGTGGCCATGGCACGTGTAGGGACGCATCAGGACATGGCCATGACACTTGTCAAGACGCGTCAAGACATAGCAAGGCGTGGCAATGGCACGAGTCGGGACGTCGCAGGACATGGCAGGGCGTGGCCATCGCACGAGTCGGGACGTCGCAGGACATCGCAGGGCGTGGCCATGGCACGAGTCGGGATTTTGCAAGACGTGTCAGTACATGGCAATGGCACGTGTCAAGACGCGTCAGGACATGGTAGGCCGAGGCCATAGCACGAGTCAAGATGTCGCAGGACATGGCACGATATGGCCATGGTACGTGTCAGGATGCGTCAGGACATGGCAGGGCGTGGCCATGGCACGAGTCAAGACGTCGCAGGACATGGCAGGATATGGCAATGGTATGTGTCCGGACGCGTCAGGACATGGCCATGGCATGCGTCAGGACGTGGCCGGGTGTGGCCATGGCACGAGTCAGGACGTCGCATGACATGGCCATGGCACGCGTCAGGACGTGCCAGGGCGTGCTCATGGCACAAGATAGGACGTCGCAGGACATGGCCATGGCACATGTCCGGACGCGTCAAGACATGGAAGGGCGTCGCCATGGCACGAGTCGGGACATCGCAGGATATGGCAAGGCGTGGCCATGGCACGAGTCGGGACGTTGCAGGACATGGCAGGGCGTGGCCATGACACGAGTCGGGACGTCGCAGGATGCGTCAGTACATGGCAATGGCACGTGTCAGGACGCATTAGGATATGGCCATGGCACGTGTCAGGACGCATACGGACATGGCCATAGCATGTGTCCAGACGCGTCAGGACATGGAAGGGCGTGGCCATGGCACGAGTCGGGACGTCGCAGGACATGGCAGGGCGTGGCCATGGCACGTGTAGGGACGCATCAGGACATGGCCATGGCACTTGTCAAGACGCGTCAAGACATAGCAAGGTGTGGCAATGGTAGGAGTCGGGGCGTCGCAGGACATGGCAGGTCGTGGCTATAGCACGAGTCGGGACGTCGCAGAACGTGTCAGGACATGGCCATGGCACGTGTCAGGACGCGTAAAGACATGGCAGGGGCGTGGCCATGGCACGAGTCGGGATGTCGCAGGACATGGCAGGGCGTGGCCATGGCACGAGTCGGGACCTCGCAGGACGTGTCAGAACATGGCCATGGCACGTGTCAGGACGCGTCAGGACATGGCAGGGCGTGGCGATAGCACGAGTCAAGATGTCACAGGACATGGTAGGATATGGCCATGGTACGTGTCTGCACGCGTCAGGACATGGCAGGGTGTGGCCATGCCACGAGTGAGGACGTCGCTGGACATGGCCATGGCACGCGTTAAGACGTGGCAGGGCATGGTTATCGCACAAGTTAGGACGTTGCAGGATATGGCAGGATAAGGCCATGGCACGTGTCAGGACGTGTCAGGACATGGCAGGGCGTGGCCATGCCACGAGTCAAGACGTCGCAGGACATGGCAGGATATGGCAATGGTACGTGTCAGGACGCGTCTGGACATGGGAGGGTGTGGCCATGCCACGAGTCAAGACGTTTCAGGACATGGCAGGATATGGCCATGGTTTGTGTCAGGACGCGTCAGGACATGGCCATGGCATGCGTCAGGACGCGTCAGTCCATGGCAGGGCGTGACCATGGCACGAGTCAAGACGTCGCAGGACAAGGCAGGATATGGCAATAGTACGTGTCAGGACGCGTCAGGAAATGGCCATGGCATGCGTCAGGACGTGGCATGGTGTGACCATGGCACGAGTCAGGACGTCGCAGCACATGGCCATGACACGCGTCAGGACGTGGCTGGGCGTGGTCAGGGCACAAGTTAGGACGTCGCAGGACATGGCCATGGCACGTGTCAGATGCGGCAAGACATGGCAGGGCGTGGCCATGGCACGAGTCGGGACGTTGCAAGACATGGAAGAGCGTGGCCATGGCACGAGTCGGGACGTCGCAGGATGCGTCAAAACATGTCCATGGCACGTGTCAGGACGCATCAAGATATGGCCATGGCACGTGTTAGGACGCATATGGACATGGCCATAGCACGTGTCCGGACGCGTCAAGACGTGGAAGGGCGTGGCCATGGCACGAGTCGGGACGTCCCAGGACATGGCAGGGTGTGGACATGGCACGAGTCGTAACGTCGCAGGATGCGTCAGGACATGGCCATGGCACGAGTCAGGACGCATCAGGATACGGCCATGGCACGTGTCAAGATGCATAAGGACATGGCCATGGCACGAGTCAGGACGTCGCAGGACATGGCCCTTGCACGCATCAGGACGTGGCAGGGCGTGGTCATGGCACAAGTGAGGACGTTGCACGACATGGCAGGACATGGCCATGGCACGTGTCAGGACGCGTCATGACATGGCAGGGCGTGGCCAAGGAACGAGTCGGGACGTCGCAAGACATGGCAGGGCGTGGCCATGGCCCGAGTCGGGACGCCGCAGGATGCGACAGGACATGGCCATGGCACGTGGTAGGACGCATCAGGATATGGCCATGGCACGTGTAGAGACGCATAAGGACATGGCCATTGCACATGTCCGGACGCGTCAGGACATGGAAGGGCGTGGCCATGGCACGTGTAGGGACGCATCAGGACATGGCCATGGCACTTGTCAAGACGCGTCAAGACATAGCAAGGCGTGGCAATGGCACGAGTCGGGACGTCACAGGTCATGGCAGGGCGTGGCCATCGCACGAGTCGGGACGTTGCAGGACATGGCAGGGCGTGGCCATGGCACGAGTCGGGACCTCGCAAGACGTGTCAGTACATGGCAATGGCACGTGTCAAGACGCGTCAGGACATGGTAGGGCGAGGCCATAGCACGAGTCAAGATGTCGCAGGACATGGCACGATATGGCCATGGTACGTGTCAGGACGCATCAGGACATGGCAGCGTGGCCATGGCACGAGTCAAGACGTCGCAGAACATGGCAGGATATGGCAATGGTATGTGTCAGGACGCGTCAGGATATAGCCATGGAATGCGTCAGGACGTGGCCGGGTGTGGCCATGGCACGAGTCAGGACGTCGCATGACATGGCCATGGCACGCGTCAGGACGTGCCAGGGCGTGTTCATGGCACAAGTTAGGACGTCGCAGGACATGGCAGGACATGGCCATGGCACATGTCCGGACGCGTCAAGACATGGCAGGGCGTGGCCATCGCACGAGTCGGGACGTCGCAGGACATGGCAGGGCGTGGCCATGGCACGAGTGGGGACGTAGCAGGACATGGCAGGGCATGGCCATGGCACGTGTAGGGACGCATCAAGACATGGCCATGGCACTTGTCAAGACGAGTCAGGACATTGCAGGGCGTGGCCATGGCACGAGTCGGGACGTTGCAGAACATGGCAGGGCGTGGCCATGGCACGAGTCAGGACGTCACAGGACGTATCAGGACATGGCCATGGCACGTGTCAGGACGTGTCAAGACATGGCAGGGTGTGGCCATTGCACGAGTCGGGAAGTCGCAAGACATGGTAGGGCGTGCCCATGGGCACAGTCGGGACCTCGAAGGACGTGTCAGGACATGGCCATGGCACGTGTTAGGACGTTTCAGGACATGGCAGGGCGTGGCCATGCCACGAGTCAAGACGTTGCAGGACATGGCGTGATATGGCCATGGTACGTGTCAGGACGCGTCAGGACATGGCCATGGCACACGTCAGGACGTGGCCATGGCATGCATCACGACGTGGCAGGGCGTGGTCATGGCACAAGTTAGGACGTTGCGGGACAAGGCAGCATATGGCCATGGTACGTGTCAGAACGCGTTTGGACATGGTAAGGCATGGCCATGCCACGAGTCAAGACGTCGCAGGACATGGCAGGATATGGCCATGGTACGTGTTAGGACGAGTCAAGACATGGCCATGACACGCGTCAGGACGCATCAGGATATGGTAGGGCATGGCCAGGGCACAAGTCAAGACATCGCAGGACATGGCGGGATATGGCAATGGTACGTGTCTGGACGCGTCAGGACATGGCCATGGCATGCGTCAGGACGTGGCAGGGTGTGGCCATGGCACGAGTCAGGACATTGTAGGACATGGCCATGGCACGCGTCAGGACGTGGCAGGGCGTGGTCATGGCACAAGTTAGGACGTCGCAGGACATGGCTATGGCACGTGTCAGGACGCGGCAGGACATGGCAGGGCATGGCCATGGCACGAGTCGGGACGTCGCAGGACATGGCAGGGCATGGCCATGGCATGAGTCGGGACATCGCAGGATGCGTCAAGACATGGCAATGGCACGTGTCAGGACGCATTAGGATATGGCCATGGCACCGGACGCGTCAGGACACGGAAGGGCGTGGCCATGGCACATGTCAGGACGCATCAAGACATGGCCATGGCACTTGTCAAGACGCATCAGGACATGGCAGGGCGTGGCCATGGCACGAGTCAGGACGTCGCAGGACATTGCAGGACGTGGCCATGGCACGAGTCGGGACGTCGCAGGACGTTTCAGGACATGGCCATGGCACGTGTCAGGACGCATCAGGACATGGCAGGGCATGGCCATGGAAAGTGTAGGGACGCATCAAGACATGGCCATGGCACTTGTCAAGACGCGTCAGGACATGGCAGGGCGTGGTCATGGCACGAGTTGGGATGTTGCAGGACATGGTAGGGCGTGGCCATGGCACGAGTCAGGACGTCGCAGGACGTATCAGGACATAGCAGGGCGTGGTCATGGCATGAGTTGGGACGTTGCAGGACATGGCAGGGCGTGGCCATGGCACGAGTCAGGACGTCGCAGGACGTATCAAAACATGGCCATGGCACGTGTCAAGACGCGTCAAGACATGGCAGGGCGTGGCCATGGCACGAGTCGGGATGTCGCATGACATGGAAGGGCGTGGCCATGGAACAGTCGGGACCTCGAAGGACGTGTCAGGACATGGCCATGGCACGTGTCAGTATACGTCAGGACATGGCAGGGCGTGGCCATGCCACGAGTTAAGACATCGCAGTACATTTTGGGATATGGCTACGTGTCAGGACGCGTCAGGACATGGCCATGGCACGCGTCAGGACTCGGCAGGGTGTGGCCATGGCACAAGTCAGGACATCGATGGACATGGCCATGGCACGCATCACGACATGGCAGGGCGTGGTCATGGCACAAATTAGGACGTTGCAGGACATGGCAGGATATGGCCATGGTACGTGTCAGGACGCGTCAGGACATGGCAGGGCGTGGCCATGCCACGAGTCAAGACGTCAGAGGACATGGCAGGATATGGCCAAGGTACGTGTCAGGATGCGTCAAGACATGGCCATGACACGCGTCAGGACGTCTCAGGATATGGCAGGGCGTGGTCATGGCACGAGTCAAAACGTCGCAGGACATGGCAGGATATGGCTATGGTACGTGTCAGGACGCGTCAAGACGTGGCCATGGTACGTGTCGAGATGCATCTGTAAATGGCCATGGGACGTATCAGGATATGGCCATGGCACGTGTCAGGATTCATAAGGACATGGCCATACCACGTGTCCAGACGCGTCAGGACATGGAAGGACGTGGCCATGGCACGAGTCGGGATGTCGCACGACATGGAAGGGCGTGGCCATGGCACGTGTATGGACGCATCAGGACATGGCCATGGCACTTGTCAAGACGCGTCAGGACATAGCAGGGCGTGGCCATGGCACAAGTCGGGACGTCACAGGACATTGCAGGGCCCCATGGCACGAGTCGGAACGTCGCAAGACGTGTCAGGACATGGCCATGGCACGTGTCAGGACACGTCAAGACATGGCAGGGCGTGGCCATGGCACGAGTCGGGACGTCGCAGGACATGGCAGGGCGTGGCCATGGCACGAGTCGGGACCTCGAAGGACGTGTCAAGACATGGCCATGGCACGTCTCAGGATCGTCAGGACATGGCAGGGCGTGGCCATAGCACGAGTCAAGATGTCGCTGGACCTGGCAGGATATGGCCATGGTACGTGTCAGGACGCGTCAGGACATGGCAGGGCGTGGCCGTGCCACGAGTCAAGACGTCGCAGGACATGGCAGGATATGGCCTTGGTACGTGTCAGGACGTGTCAGGACATGGCAGGGCGTGGCCATGCCACGAGTCAAGACGTCGCAGGACATGGCAGGATATGGCCATGGTACGTGTCAGGACGCGTCAAGACATGGCCATGGCACGCGTCAGGACGTGACAGGGCGTGTCCATGGCACGAGTCAGGACGTCGCAGGACATGGCCATGGCACGCGTCAGGACGTGGCAGGGCGTGGTCATGGCACAAGTTAGGACGTTGCAGGACATGGCAGGATATGGCCATGGTACGTGTCAGGACGCGTCAGGACGTGGCAGGGCGTGGCCATGGCACGAGTCGGGACGTCGCAAGACATGGCAGGGCGTGGCCATTGCACGAGGCCGGGACCTCGCAGGACGTGTCAGGACATGGCCATGGCACGTGTCAGGACGCGGCATGACATGGCAGGGCGTGGCCATGGCACGAGTCAAGACGTCGCAAGACATTGCAGGATATGGCCATGGTACGTGTTTGGACGCGTCAGGACATGACCATGGCACGCGTCAGGACGTGGCAGGGTTTGGCCGTGGCACGAGTCAGGACGTCGCAGGACATGGCCATTGCACGCATCAGGACGTGGCAGGGCGTTGTCATGGCACAAGTTACGACGTTGCACGACATGGCAGGACATGTCCATGGCACGTGTCAGGACGCGTCATGACATGGCAGGGCGTGGCCAAGGAACGAGTCGGGACGTCGCAAGACATGGCAGGGCGTGGCCATGGCCCGAGTCGGGACGCTGCAGGATGCGACAGGACATGGCCATGGCACGTGGTAGGACGCATCAGGGAATGGCCATGGCACGTGTAGAGACGCATATGGACATGGCCATAGCACGTGTCCGGATGCGTGAGGACATGGAAGGGCGTGGCCATGGCACGTGTAGGGACGCATCAGGACATGGCCATGACACTTGTCAAGACGCGTCAAGACATAGCAAGGCGTGGCAATGGCACGAGTCGGGACGTCGCAGGACATGGCAGGGCGTGGCCATCGCACGAGTCGGGACGTCGCAGGACATCGCAGGGCGTGGCCATGGCACGAGTCGGGATTTTGCAAGACGTGTCAGTACATGGCAATGGCACGTGTCAAGACGCGTCAGGACATGGTAGGCCGAGGCCATAGCACGAGTCAAGATGTCGCAGGACATGGCACGATATGGCCATGGTACGTGTCAGGATGCGTCAGGACATGGCAGGGCGTGGCCATGGCACGAGTCAAGACGTCGCAGGACATGGCAGGATATGGCAATGGTATGTGTCCGGACGCGTCAGGACATGGCCATGGCATGCGTCAGGACGTGGCCGGGTGTGGCCATGGCACGAGTCAGGACGTCGCATGACATGGCCATGGCACGCATCAGGACGTGCCAGGGCGTGCTCATGGCACAAGATAGGACGTCGCAGGACATGGCCATGGCACATGTCCGGACGCGTCAAGACATGGAAGGGCGTCGCCATGGCACGAGTCGGGACATCGCAGGATATGGCAAGGCGTGGCCATGGCACGAGTCGGGACGTTGCAGGACATGGCAGGGCGTGGCCATGACACGAGTCGGGACGTCGCAGGATGCGTCAGTACATGGCAATGGCACGTGTCAGGACGCATTAGGATATGGCCATGGCACGTGTCAGGACGCATACGGACATGGCCATAGCATGTGTCCAGACGCGTCAGGACATGGAAGGGCGTGGCCATGGCACGAGTCGGGACATCGCAGGACATGGCAGGGCGTGGCCATGGCACGTGTAGGGACGCATCAGGACATGGCCATGGCACTTGTCAAGACGCGTCAAGACATAGCAAGGTGTGGCAATGGTAGGAGTCGGGGCGTCGCAGGACATGGCAGGTCGTGGCTATAGCACGAGTCGGGACGTCGCAGAACGTGTCAGGACATGGCCATGGCACGTGTCAGGACGCGTAAAGACATGGCAGGGGCGTGGCCATGGCACGAGTCGGGATGTCGCAGGACATGGCAGGGCGTGGCCATGGCACGAGTCGGGACCTCGCAGGACGTGTCAGAACATGGCCATGGCACGTGTCAGGACGCGTCAGGACATGGCAGGGCGTGGCGATAGCACGAGTCAAGATGTCACAGGACATGGTAGGATATGGCCATGGTACGTGTCTGCACGCGTCAGGACATGGCAGGGTGTGTCCATGCCACGAGTGAGGACGTCGCTGGACATGGCCATGGCACGCGTTAAGACGTGGCAGGGCATGGTTATCGCACAAGTTAGGACGTTGCAGGATATGGCAGGATAAGGCCATGGCACGTGTCAGGACGTGTCAGGACATGGCAGGGCGTGGCCATGCCACGAGTCAAGACGTCGCAGGACATGGCAGGATATGGCAATGGTACGTGTCAGGACGCGTCTGGACATGGGAGGGTGTGGCCATGCCACGAGTCAAGACGTTTCAGGACATGGCAGGATATGGCCATGGTTTGTGTCAGGACGCGTCAGGACATGGCCATGGCATGCGTCAGGACGCGTCAGTCCATGGCAGGGCGTGACCATGGCACGAGTCAAGACGTCGCAGGACAAGGCAGGATATGGCAATAGTACGTGTCAGGACGCGTCAGGAAATGGCCATGGCATGCGTCAGGACGTGGCATGGTGTGACCATGGCACGAGTCAGGACGTCGCAGCACATGGCCATGACACGCGTCAGGACGTGGCTGGGCGTGGTCAGGGCACAAGTTAGGACGTCGCAGGACATGGCCATGGCACGTGTCAGATGCGGCAAGACATGGCAGGGCGTGGCCATGGCACGAGTCGGGACGTTGCAAGACATGGAAGAGCGTGGCCATGGCACGAGTCGGGACGTCGCAGGATGCGTCAAAACGTCCATGGCACGTGTCAGGACGCATCAAGATATGGCCATGGCACGTGTTAGGACGCATATGGACATGGCCATAGCACGTGTCCGGACGCGTCAAGACGTGGAAGGGAGTGGCCATGGCACGAGTCGGGACGTCCCAGGACATGGCAGGGTGTGGACATGGCACGAGTCGTAACGTCGCAGGATGCGTCAGGACATGGCCATGGCACGAGTCAGGACGCATCAGGATACGGCCATGGCACGTGTCAAGATGCATAAGGACATGGCCATGGCACGAGTGGGGACGTCGCAGGACATGGCAGGGCATGGCCATGGCGCGTGTAGGAACGCATCAAGACATGGCCATGGCACTTGTCAAGACGCGTCAGGACATGGCAGGGCGTGGCCATGGCACGAGTTGGGACGTTGCAGGACATGGCAGGGCGTGGCTATGGCACGAGTCAGGATGTCGCAAGACATACCAGGACATGGCCATGGTATGTGTCAGGACGCGTCAGGACATGGCAGGGCGTGGCCATGACACGAGTCGGGACGTCGCAGGATGCGTCAAGACATGGCGATGGCACGTGTCAGGACGCATTTGGACATGGCCATGGCACGTGTCAGACGCATACGGACATGGCCATAGCACGTGTCTAGACGCGTCAGGACATGGAAGTGCGTGGCCATGGCACGAGTCGGGACGTCGCAGGACATGGCAGGGTGTGGCCATGGCACGTGTAGGGACGCATCAGGACATGGCCATGGCACTTGTCAAGACGCGTCAAGACATAGCAAGGCGTGGCAATGGCAGGAGTCGGGACGTCGCAGGACATGGCAGGTCGTGGCTATGGCACGAGTCGGGACGTCGCAGAACGTGTCAGGACATGGCCATGGCACGTGTCAGGACGCGTCAAGACAGGGCAGGGCGTGACCATGGCACGAGTCGGAATGTCGCAGGACATGGCAGGGCGTGGCCATGGCACGAGTCGGGACCTCACAGGACGTGTCAGAACATGGCCATGGCACGTGTCAGGATGCGTCAGGACATGGCAGGGCGTGGCCATAGCACGAGTCAAGATGTCACAGGACATGGTAGGATATGGCCATGGTACGTGTCTGGACGCGTCAAGTCATGGCAGGGTGTGGCCATGCCACGAGTGAGGACGTCGCTGGACATGGCCATGGCACGCCTCAGGACGTGGCAGGGCATGGTCATCGCACAAGTTAGGACGTTGCAGGACATGGCAGGATAAGGCCATGGTACGTGTCAGGACGTGTCAGGACATGGCAGGGCGTGGCCATGCCACGAGTGAAGACGTCGCAGGACATGGCAGGATATGGCAATGGTACGTGTCAGGACGCGTCTCGACATGGCCATGGCACTCGTCAGGACATGGCAGGGCGTGGCCATGGCACAGTCGGGACATTGCCATGGCACGTGTCAGGACGCGTCAGGACATGGCAGGGCGTGGCCATGCCACGAGTCAAGCCGTCGCAGGACATGTCGGGATATGGCCATGGTACGTGTCAGGACGCGTCAGGACATGGCCATGGCACGCGTCAGGACGTGGCAGTGTTTGGCCATGGCACGAGTCAGGACATCGAAGGACATGGCCATGACACGCATCACGACGTGTCAGGGCGTGGTCATGGCACAAGTTAGGACGTTGCATGACTTGGCAGGATATGGCCATGGTACGTGTCAGGACGCGTCAGGACATGGGGGAGGGTGTGGCCATGCCACGAGTCAGGACGTCGTAGGACATGGCAGGATATGGCCATGGTTTGTGTCAGGACGCGTCAGGACATGGCCATGGCATGCGTCAGGACGTGGCATGGTGTGACCATGGCACAAGTCAGGACGTCACAGGACATGGCCATGACACGAGTCAGGACGTGGCAGGGCGTGTTCAGGGCACAAGTTAGGAAGTCGCAGGACATGGCCATGGCACGTGTCAGACGCGGCAGGACATGGCAGGGCGTGGCCATGGCACGAGTCGGGACGTTGCAAAACATGGAAGGGCGTGGCCATGGCACGAGTCGGGACGTTGCAAGACATGGAAGGGCGTGGCCATGGCACGAGTCGGGACGTCGCAGGATGCGTCAAAACATGTCCATGGCACGTGTCAGGACGCATCAAGATATGGCCATGGCACGTGTCAGGACGCATCAGGATACGACCATGGCACGTGTCAAGATGCATATGGACATGGCCGTGGCACGAGTGGGGACGTCGCAGTCATGGCAGGGCATGGCCATGGCACGTGTTGGAACGCATCAAGACATGGCCATGGCACTTGTCAAGACGCGTCAGGACATGGCATGGCGTGGCATTGGCACGAGTCGGGACGTTGCAGGACATGGCAGGGCGTGGCCATGGCACGAGTCAGGATGTCGCAGGACGTACCAGGACATGGCCATGGCACGTGTCAGGACGCGTCAAGACATGGCAGGGCATGGTCATAGCACGAGTCGGGACGTCGCAGGACATGGCACGACGTGGCCATGGCACAGTCGGGAGCTCGAAGGACGTGTCAGGACATGGCTATGGCACGTGTTAGGACGTGTCAGGACATGGCAGGGCGTGGCCATGCCACGAGTCAAGACGTCGCAGGACATGGCGGGATATTGCCATGGTACTTTTCAGGACGCGTCAGTACATGGCCATGGCACGCGTCAGGACGTGGCAGGGTGTGGCCATGGCACGAGTCAGAACATCGCAGGACATGGCGATGGCACGCATCACGACGTGGCATGGCGTGGTCATGGCACAAGTTAGGACGTTGCTGGACATGGCAGGATATGGCCATGGTACGTGTCAGGACGCGTCAGGACATGGCAGGGCGTGGCCATGGCACTAGTCGGGACGTCGAAGGTCATGGCCATAGCATGCATCACGACGTGGCAAGGCGTGGTCATGGCACAAGTTAGGACGTTGCAGGACATGGCAGGATATGGCCATGGTACGTGTCAGGACACGTCAGGACATGGCAGGGCGTGGCCATGGCACGTGTCAGGACGCATCAGAGCAAGGCCATGGCACTTGTCAAGACGCGTCATGACATGGCAGGGCATGGCCATGGCACGAGTCGGGACGTCGCAGGACATGGCAGGGAGTGGCCATGGCACGAGTCGGGACGTCACAGGATGTGTCAGGACATGGCCATGGCACGTGTCAGGACGCATCAGGATACGGGCATGGCACGTGTCAAGATGCATAAGGACATGGCCGTGGCACGAGTGGGGACGTCGCAGGACAGGGCAGGGCATGGCCATGGCACGTGTAGGAACGCATCAAGACATGGCCAGGGTACTTGTCAAGACGCGTCAGGACATGGCAGGGCGTGGCCATGGCACGAGTCGGGACGTTGCAGGACATGGCAGGGCGTGGCCATGGCATGAGTCAGGATGTCGCAGGACGTACCAGGACATGGCCATGGCACGTGTCAGGACGCGTCAAGACATGGCAGGGCGTGGTCATGGCATGAGTCGGGACGTCGCAGGACATGGCAGGACGTGACCATGGCACAGTTGGGACCTCGAAGGACGTGTCAGGACATGGCCATGGCACGTGTCAGGACGCGTCAGGACATGGCAGGGCGTGGCCTTGCCACTAGTCCAGACGTCGTAGGACATGGCGTGATATGACCATGGTACGTGTCAGGACGCGTCAGTACATGGCCATGGCACGCGTCAGGATGTGGCAGAGTGTGGCCATGGCACAAGTCAGAACATCGCAGGACATGGCCATGGCACGCATCACGACGTGGCAGGGCGTGGTCATGGCACACGTTAGGACGTTGCTGGACATGGATATGGCCATGGTACGTGTCAGGACGCGTCAGGACATGGCAGGGCGTGGCCATGGCACGAGTCGGGACGTCGAAGGTCATGGCCATGGCACGCATCACAACGTGGCAAGGCGTGGTCATGGCACAAGTTAGGACGTTGCAGGACATGGCAGGATATGGCCATGGTACGTGTCAGGACGCGTCAGGACATGGCAGGGCGTGGCCATGGCACGTGTCAGGACGCATCAGAGCAAGGCCATGGCACTTGTCAAGACGCGTCATGACATGGCAGGGCATGGCCATGGCACGAGTCGGGACGTCGCAGGACATGGCAGGGCGTGGCCATGGCACGAGTCGGGACGTCGCAGGATGCATCAGGAGATGGCCATGGCACGTGTCAGGACGCATTAGGATACGGCCATGGTACGTGTCAAGATGCATAAGGACATGGCCATGGCACGAGCGGGGACGTCGCAGGACATGGCAGGGCATTGCCATGGCACGTGTAGGAACGCATCAAGACATGGCCATGGCACTTGTGAAGACGCGTCAGGACATGGCAGGGCGTAGTCATGGCACGAGTCGGGACGTCGCAGGACATGGCAGGACGTGGCCATGGCACAGTCGGGACCTCGAAGGACGTGTCAGGACATGGCCATGGCACGTGTCAGGACGCGTCAGGACATGGAAGGGCGTGGCCATGCCACGAGTCAAGACGTCGCAGGACTTGGCGGGATATGGCCATGGTACGTGTCAGGACGCGTCAGAACATGGCCATGGCACGCGTCGTGACGTGGTAGGGTGTGGCCATGGCACGAGTCAGAACATCGCAGGACATGGCCATGGCACACATCACGATGTGGCAGGGCGTGGTCATCGCACAAGTTAGGACGTTGCAGGACATGGCAGGATATGGCCATGGTACGTGTCAGGACGCGTCAGGACATGGCAGGGCGTGGCCATGACACGAGTCGGGACGTCGCAGGATGCGTCAAGACATGGCGATGGAACGTGTCAGGACGCATTTGGACATGGCCATGGCACGTGTCAGGACGCATACGGACATGGCCATGGCACTTGTCAAGACGCGTCAAGACATAGCAAGGCGTGGCAATGGCAGGAGTCGGGACGTTGCAGGACATGGCAGGTCGTGGCTATGGCACGAGTCGGGACGTCGCAGAACGTGTCAGGACATGGCCATGGCACGTGTCAGGAAACGTCAAGACAGGGCAGAGCGTGACCATGGCACGAGTCGGTATGTCGCAGGACATGGCAGGGCGTGGCCATGGCACGAGTCGGGACCTCACAGGACGTGTCAGAACATGGCAATGGCACGTGTCAGGACGCGTCAGGACATGGCAGGGCGTGGCCATAGCACGAGTCAAGATGTCACAGGACATGGTAGGATATGGCCATGGTACGTGTCTGGACGCGTCAAGACATGGCAGGGTGTGGCCATGCCACGAGTGAGGACGTCGCTGGACATGGCCATGGCACGCCTCAGGACGTGGCAGGGCATGGTCATCGCACAAGTTAGGACGTTGCAGGACATGGCAGGATAAGGCCATGGTACGTGTCAGGACGTGTCAGGACATGGCAGGGCGTGGCCATGCCACGAGTGAAGACGTCGCAGGACATGGCAGGGTATGGCAATGGTACGTGTCAGGACGCGTCTCGACATGGCCATGGCACTCGTCAGGACATGGCAGGGCGTGGCCATGGCACAGGCGGGACATTGCCATGGCACGTGTCAGGACGCGTCAGGACATGGCAGGGCGTGGCCATGCCACGAGTCAAGCCGTCGCAGGACATGTCGGGATATGGCCATGGCACGTGTCAGGACTCGTCAGGACATGGCCGTGGCACGCGTCAGGACGTGGCAGGGTTTGGCCATGGCACGAGTCAGGACATCGAAGGACATGGCCATGACACGCATCACGACGTGTCAGGGCGTGGTCATGGCACAAGTTAGGACGTTGCATGACATGGAAGGATATGGCCATGGTACGTGTCAGGACGCGTCAGGACATGGGAGGGTGTGGCCATGCCACGAGTCAAGACGTCAGAGGACATGGCAGGATACGGCCATGGTTTGTGTCAGGACGCGTCAGGACATGGCCATGGCATGCGTCAGGACGCATCAGTACATGGCAGGGCGTGACCATGGCACGAGTCAAGACGTCGCAGGACATGGCAGGATATGGCAATGGTACGTGTCAGGACGCGTCAGGGAATGGCCATGGCATGCGTCAGGGCGTGGCATGGTGTGACCATGGCACAAGTCAGGACGTCACAGGACATGGCCATGACACGCGTCAGGACGTGGCAGGGCGTGGTCAGGGCACAAGTTAGGACGTCGCAGGACATGGTCATGGCACGTGTCAGACGCGGCAGGACATGGCAGGGCGTGGCCATGGCACGAGTCGGGACGTTGCAAAACATGGAAGGGCGTGGCCATGGCACGAGTCGGGATGTTGCAAGACATGGAAGGGCGTGGCCATGGCACGAGTCGGGACGTCGCAGGATGCGTCAAAACATGTCCATGGCACGTGTCAGGACGCATCAAGATATGGCCATGGCACGTGTCAGGACGCATCAGGATACGACCATGGCACGTGTCAAGATGCATATGGACATGGCCATGGCACGAGTGGGGACGTCGCAGGACATGGCAGGGCATGGCCATGGCACGTGTTGGAACGCATCAAGACATGGCCACGGCACTTGTCAAGACGCGTCAGGACATGGCAGGGCGTGGCCATGGCACGAGTCGGGACGTTGCAGGACATGGCAGGGCGTGGCTATGGCACGAGTCAGGATGTCGCAGGACGTACCAGGACATGGCCATGGCACGTGTTAGGACGCGTCAAGACATGGCAGGGCATGGTCATAGCACGAGTCGGGACATCGCAGGACATGGCACGACGTGGCCATGGCACAGTCGGGAGCTCGAAGGACGTGTCAGGACATGGCCGTGGCACGTGTTAGGACGTGTCAGGACATGGCAGGGCGTGGCCATGCCACGAGTCAAGACGTCGCAGGACATGGCGGGATATGGCCATGGTACGTGTCAGGACGCGTCAGTACATGGCCATGGCACGCGTCAGGACGTGGCAGGGTGTGGCCATGGCACGAGTCAGAACATCGTAGGACATGGCGATGTCACGCATCACGACGTGGCATGGCGTGGTCATGGCACAAGTTAGGACGTTGATGGACATGGCAGGATATGGCCATGGTACGTGTCAGGACGCGTCAGGACATGGCAGGGCGTGGCCATGGCAGTAGTCGGGACGTCGAAGGTCATGGCCATGTCACGCATCACGACGTGGCAAGGCGTGGTCATGGCACATGTTAGGACGTTGCATGACATGGCAGGATATGGCCATGGTACGTGTCAGGACACGTCAGGACATGGCAGGGCGTGGCCATGGCACGTGTCAGGACGCATCAGAGCAAGGCCATGGCACTTGTCAAGACGCGTCATGACATGGCAGGGCATGGCCATGGCACGAGTCGGGACGTCGCAGGACATGGCAGGGCGTGGCCATGGCACGAGTCGGGACGTCGCAGGATGTGTCAGGACATGGCCATGGCACGTGTCAGGACGCATCAGGATACGGGCATGGCACGTGTCAAGATGCATAAGGACATGGCCATGGCACGAGTGGGGACGTCGCAGGACATGGCAGGGCATGGCCATGGCACGTGTAGGAACGCATCAAGACATGGCCATGGTACTTGTCAAGACGCGTCAGGACATGGCAAGGCGTGGCCATGGCACGAGTCGGGACGTTGAAGGACATGGCAGGGCGTGGCCATGGCACGAGTCAGGATGTCGCAGGACGTACCAGGACATGGCCATGGCACGTGTCAGGACGCGTCAAGACATGGACGGGCGTGGTCATGGCATGAGTCGGGACGTCGCAGGACATGGCAGGACGTGGCCATGGCACAGTCGGGACCTCGAAGGACGTGTAAGGACATGGCCATGGCACGTGTCAGGACGCGTCAGGACATGGCAGGGCGTGGCCTTGCCACGAGTCAAGACGTCGTAGGACATGGCGGGATATGGCCATGCTACGTGTCAGGACGCGTCAGGACATGGCCATGGCACGCGTCAGAACGTGGCAGGGTGTGGCCATGGCACGAGTCAGAACATTGTAGGACATGGCCATGGCATGCATCACGACGTGGTAGGGCGTGGTCATGGCACAAGTTAGGACGTTGCAGGACATGGCAGGATATGGCCATGGTACGTGTCAGGACGCGTCAGGACATGGCAGGGCGTGGCCATGACACGAGTCGGGACGTCGCAGGATGCATCGGGACATGGCGATGGCACGTGTCAAGACGCATTTGGATATGGCCATGGCACGTGTCAGGACGCATACGGACAGGGCCATAGCACGTGTCCAGACGCGTCAAGACATGGAAGTGCGTGGCCATGGCACGAGTCGGGACGTCGCAGGACATGGCAGGGCGTGGCCATGGCACGTGTAGGGACGCATCAGGACATGGCCATGGCACTTGTCAAGACGCGTCAAGACATAGCAAGGCGTGGCAATGGCAGGAGTCGGGACATTGCAGGACATGGCAGGTCATGGCTATGGCACGAGTCGGGACGTCGCAGAACGTGTCAAGAGCTGGCCATGGCACGTGTAAGGACGCGTCAAGACATGGCAGGGCGTGGCCATGGCACGAGTCGGGATGTCGCAGGACATGGCAGGGCGTGGCCATGGCACGAGTCGGGACCTCGCAGGACGTGTCAGAACATGGCCATGGCACGTGTCAGGACGCGTCAGGACATTGCAGGGCATGGCCATAGCACGAGTCAAGATGTCACAGGACATGTTAGGATATGGCCATGGTACGTGTCTGGACGCGTCAGGACATGGCAGGGTGTGGCCATGCCACGAGTGAGGACGTCGCTGGACATGGCCATGGCACGCGTCAGGACGTTGCAGGGCATGGTCATCGCACAAGTTAGGACGTCGCATGACATGGCAGGATAAGGCCATGGCACGTGTCAGGACGTGTCAGGACATGGCAGGGCGTTGCAATGCCACGAGTCTAGACGTCGCAGGACATGGCAGGATATGGCAATGGTACGTGTCAAGACGCGTCTCGACATGGCCATGGCACTCGACAGGACATAGCAGGGCGTGGCCATGGCACAGTCGGGACATTGCCATGGCACGTGTCAGGACGTGTCAGGACATGGCAGGGTGTGGCCATGCCACGAGTCAAGCCGTCGCAGGACATGTCGGTATATGGCCATGGTATGTGTCAGCACGCGTCAGGACATGGCCATGGCACGCGTCAGGACGTGGCAGGGTTTGGCCATGGCACGAGTCATGACATCGAAGGACATAGCCATGACACGCATCACGATGTGTCAGGGCGTGGTCATGGTACAAGTTAGGACGTTGCATGGCTTGGCAGGATATGGCCATGGTACGTGTCAGGACGCGTCAGGACATGGGAGGGTGTGGCCATGCCACGAGTCAAGACGTCGTAGGACATGGCAGGATATGGCCATGGTTTGTGTCAGGACGCGTCAGGACATGGCCATGGCATGCGTCAGGACGCGTCAGTACATGGCAGGGCGTGACCATGGCACGAGTCAATACGTCACAGGACATGGCAGGATATGGTTATGGTACGTGTCAGGACGCGTCAGGAAATGGCCATGGCATGCGTCAGGACGTGGCATGGTGTGACCATGGCACGAGTCAGGACGTCACAGGACATGGCCATGACATGCGTCAGGACGTGGCAGGGTGTGGTTAGGGCACAAGTTAGGACGTCGCAGGACATGGCCATGGCACGTGTTAGACGCGGCAGGACATGGCAGGGCGTGGCCATGGCACGAGTCGGGACGTTGCAAGACATGGAAAGACGTGGCCATGGCACGAGTCGGGACGTCGGAGGATGCGTCAGGACATGGCCATGGCACGTGTCAGGACGCATCAGGATATGGCCATGGCACGTGTTAGGACGCATAAAGACATGGCCATAGCACGTGTACGGATGCGTCAAGACGTGGAAGGGCGTGGCCATGGCACGAGTCGGGACGTCGCAGGACATGGCAGGGCGTGGCCATGGCACGAGTCGGGACGTCGCAGGATGCGTCAGGACATGGACATGGCACGTGTCAGGACGCATCAGGATACGGCCATGGCACGTGTCAAGATGCATAAGGACATGGCCATGGCACGAGTGGGGACGTCGGAGGACATGGCCATGGCACGTGTAGGAACGCATCAAGACATGGCCATGGCACTTGTCAAGACGCGTCAGGACATGGCAGGGCGTGGCCATGGCACGAGTGGGGACGTTGTAGGACATGGCAGGGCGTGGCCATGGCACGAGTCAGGATGTCGTAGGACGTACCAGGACATGGCCATGGCACGTGTCAGGACGCGTCAAGACATGGCAGGGCGTGGTCATGGCACGAGTCGGGACGTCGCAGGACATGGCAGGACGTGGCCATGGCACAGTCGGGACCTCGAAGGACGTGTATGGACATGGCCATGGCACGTGTAGGAACGCATCAAGACATGGCCATGGCACTTGTCAAGACGCGTCAGGACATGGCAGGGCGTGGCCATGGCACGAGTGGGGACGTTGCAGGACATGGCAGGTCGTGGCCATGGCACGAGTCAGGATGTCGCAGGACGTACCAGGACATGGCCATGGCACGTGTCAGGACGCGTCAAGACATGGTAGGACATGGTCATCGCACAAGTTAGGACGTTGCAGGACATGGCAAGATAAGGCCATGGTACGTGTCAGGACGTGTCAGGACATGGCAGTGCGTGGCCATGCCACGAGTCAAGACGTCGCGGGACATGGCAGGATATGGCAATGGTACGTGTCAGGACGCGTCTGGACATAACCATGGCACTCGTCAGGACATGGCAGGGCATGGTCATCGCACAAGTTAGGACGTTGCAGGACATGGCATGATAAGGCCATGGTGCGTGTAAGGACGTGTCAGGACATGGCAGGGCGTGGCCATTCCACGAGTCAAGACGTCGCAGGACATGGCAGGATATGGCAATGGTACGTGTCAGGACACGTCTGGACATGGCCATGGCACTCGTCAGGACATGGCAGGGCGTGGCCATGGCACATCGGGACCTCGAAGGACGTGTTAGGACATTGCCATGGCACGTGTCAGGACGCGTCAGGACATGGCAGGGCCCGGCCATGCCACGAGTCAACCCATCGCAGGACATGTCGGGATATGGCCATGGTACGTGTCAGGACGCGTCAGGACACGGCCATGGCACGCGTAAGGACGTGGCAGGGTTTGGCCATGGCACGAGTCAGGACATCGAAGGACATGGCCATGACACGTATCATGACGTGTCAGGGCGTGGACATGGCACAAGTTAGGACGTTGCATGACTTTGCAGGATATGGCCATGGTACGTGTCAGGACGTGTCAGGACATGGGAGGGCGTGGCCATGCCACGAGTCAAGACGTCGCAGGACATGGCAGGTTATGGCCATGGTTCGTGTCAGGACGCGTCAGGACATGGCCATGGCATGCGTCAGGACGTGGCAGCGTGTGGCCATGGCACGAGTCAGGACATCGCAGGACATGTCCATGGCACGCGTCAAGACGTGGCAGGGCTTGGTCATGGCACAAGTTAGGACGTCGCAGGACATGGCCATGGCACGTGTCAGGACGCGGCAGGACATTGCAGGGCGTGGCCATGGCACGAGTCGGGACGTCGCAAGACATGGAAGGGCGTGGCCATGGACCGAGTCGGGACATCGCAGGATGCGTGAGGACATGGCCATGGCACGTGTCAGGATGCATCAGGATATGGCCATGGCACGTGTTAGGACGCATATGGACATGGCCATAGCACGTGTCCGGACGCGTTAGGACGTGGAAAGGCGTGGCCATGGCACGAGTCGGGACGTCGCAGGACATGGCAGGGCGTGGACATGGCACGTGTCAGGACGCATCAGAGCATGGCCATGGCACTTGTCAAGACGCGTCAGGACATGGCACGGCATGGCCATGGAACGAGTCGAGACGTCGCGTGAGTACATGGCAGGGCGTGGCCATGGCACGAGTCAAGACGTCGCAGGATGCGTCAGGACATGGCCATGGCACGTGTCTGGACGCATCAGGAAATGGCCATGGCATGCATCTGGACACATCAGCATATGGCAGGGCGTGGCCATGGCATAGTCGGGACCTCGAAAGACGTGTCAGGACATGGCCATGGCACGTGTCAGGACGCGTCATGACATGGCAGGGCGTGGCCATGGCACGAGTCAAGACATCGCAGGACATGGCGGGATATGGCAATGGTACGTGTCTGGACGCGTCAGGACATGGCCATGGTATGCTTTAGGATGTGGCAGGGTGTGGCCATGGCACGAGTTAGGACGTCGCAAGACATGGCTATGGCACGTGTCAGGACGCGGCAGGACATGGCAGGGCGTGGCCATGGCATGAATCGGGACATCGCAGGACATGGCCATGGCACGGGTCGGGACGTCGCAGGATGCGTCAGGACATGGCCATGGCACGTGTCAGGACGCATCAGGATATGGCCATGGCACGTGTCCGGACGCGTCAGGACACGGAAGGGCGTGGCCATGGCACGAGTCGGGACGTCGATGGACATGGCAGGGCGTGGCCATGGCACATGTCAGAACGCATCAAGACATGGCCATGGCACTTGTCAAGACGCATCAGGACATGGCAGAGCGTGCCCATGGCACGAGTCAGGACGTCGCAGGACATGGCAGCGCGTGGCCATGGCACGAGTCGGGACATCGCAGGACGTTTCAAGACATGGCCATGGCACGTGTCAGGACGCATCAGGACATGGCAGGGCATGGCCATGGAAAGTGTAGGGACGCATCAAGACATGGCCATGGCACTTGTCAAGACGCGTCAGGACATGGCAGGGCGTGGTCATGGCACGAATTGGGACATTGCAGGACATGGCAGGGCGTGGCCATGGCACGAGTCAGGACGTCGCAAGACATATCAGGACATGGCCATGGCACGGGTCAGGACGCGTCAAGACATGGCAGGGCGTGGCCATGGCAGAAGTCGGGACGTCGCAGGACATGGAAGGGCGTGGCCATGGCACAGTCGGGACCTCGAAGGACGTGTTAGGACATGGCCATGGTACGTGTCAGGACGCATCAGGACATGGCAGGGCGTGGCCATTCCACGAGTTAAGAAGTCGCAGTACATGGCGGGATATGGCCATGCTACGTGTCAGGACGCATCAGGACATGGCCATGACACGCGTCGGGAATTCGCAGGACATGGCAGGGCGTGGCCATGGCACGTGTAGGGACGAATCAAGACATGGCCCTGGCACTTGTCAAGACGCATCAGGACATAGCAGAGCGTGGCCATGGCACAAGTCGGGACGTCGCAGGACATGGCAGGGCGTTGCCATGGCACGAGTCGGAACGTCGCAGGACGTGTCAGGACATGGCCATGGCACGTGTCAGGACGCGTCAAGACATGGCAGGGCGTGGCCATGGCACGAGTCGGGACGTCGCAGGACATGGCATGGCGTGGCCATGGCACGAGTCGTGGCCTCGAAGGACGTGTCAAGACATGGCCATGGCACGTGTCAGGATCGTCATGACATGGCAGGGCGTGGCCATAGCACGAGTCAAGATGTCGCAGGACATGGCAGGATATGGCCATGGTACGTGTCAGGACGCGTCAGGACATGGCAGGGCATGGCCATGCCACGAGTCAAGACGTCACAGGACATGGCAGGATATGGCCATGGTACGTGTCAGGACGCGTCAAGACATGGCCATGGCACGCGTCAGGACGTGGCAGGGCGTGGCCATGGCACGAGTCAAGACGTCGCAGGACATGGCCATGGCACGCGCCAGGACGTGGCAGGACGTGGTCATGGCTCTAGTTAGGACGTTGCAGGACATGGCAGGATAAGGCCATGGTACGTGTCAGGACGCGTCAGGACGTGGTAGGGCGTGGCCATGGCGCAAGTCGGGACGTCGCAAGACTTGGCAGGGCGTGGCCTGGCACGAGGCCGGGACCTCGCAGGACGTGTCAGGACATGGCCATGGCACGTGTCAGGACGCGTCATGATGTGGCCATGGCACGCGTCACGACGTGACAGGGTTTGGCCATGGCACGAGTCAGGACGTCGCAGGACATGGCCATGGCACGCGTCCGGACGTGGCAGGGCGTGGTCATGGCACAAGTTAGGACGTCGCACGACATGGCAGGACATGGCCATGGCACGTGTCAGCACGCGTCAGGACATGGCAGGGCATGGCCATGGCATGAGTCGGGACGTTGCAGGACATGGCAGGGCGTGGCCATGGCACGAGTCGGGACGTCGCAGGATGCGACAGGACATGGCCATGGCACGTGGTAGGACGCATCAAGATATGGCCATGGCACGTGTAGAGACGCATAAGGACATGGCCATAGACGGTGTCCGGACGCGTCAGGACATGGAAGAGCGTGGCCATGGCACATGTAGGGATGCATCAGGACATGGCCATGGCACTTGTCAAGACGCGTCAAGACATAGCAAGGCGTGGCAATGGAACGAGTCGGGACGTCGCAGGACATGGCAGGGCGTGGACATCGCACGAGTCGGGACGTCGCAGGACGTGTCAGGACCTTGCCATGGCACGTGTCAGGACGCGTCAAGACATGGCTGGGCGTGGCCATGGCACGAGTCAGGACGCCGCAGGACATGTCAAGGCATGGCCATGGCACGTGTCAGGACGCGTCAGGACATGGCAGGGCGTGGCCATAGTACGAGTCAAGATTTCGCTTGACATGGCAGGATATGGCCATGGTACGTGTCAGGATGCGTCATGACATGGCAGGGCATGGCAATGCCACGAGTCAAGACATCGCAGGACATGGCAGGATAATTCCATAGTACGTGTTAGGACACGTCAGGACATGGAAGGACGTGGCCATGGCACGAGTCGGGATTTCGCAGGACATGGCAGGGCGTGGCCATGGCACGTGTAGGGACGCATCAGGACATGGGCCTGGCACTTGTCAAGACGCATCAGGACATAGCAGGGCGTGGGCATGTCGGGATATGGCCATGGTACGTGTCAGGACGCGTCAGGACATGGCCATGGCACGCGTCAGGACTTGGCAGGGTTTGGCCATGGCACGAGTCAGGACATCGAAGGACATGGCCATGACACGCATCACGATGTGTCAGGGCGTGGTCATGGCACAAGTTAGGACGTTGCATGACTTGGCAGGATATGGCCATGGTACGTGTCAGGACGCGTCAGGACATGGGAGGGTGTGGCCATGCCACGAGTCAAGACGTCGTAGGACATGGCAGGATATGGCCATGGTTTGTGTCAAGAAGCGTCAGGACAAGGCCATGGCATGCGTTAGGACGCGTCAGTACATGGCAGGGCGTGATCATGGCACGAGTCAAGACGTCGCAGGACATGGCCATGACACGCATCACGACGTGTCAGGGCGTGGTCATGGCACAAGTTAGGACGTTGCAAGACATGGCAGGATATGGCCATGGTACGCGTCAGGACGCGTTAGGACATGTTAGAGCGTGGCCATGCCACGAGTCAAGACGTCACAGGACATGGCAGTATATGGCCATTGTTCATGTCAGGACGCGTCAGGACATGGCCATGGCACGCGTCAGGACGCGTCATGACATGGCAGGGCGTGGCCATGCCACGAGTCAAGACATCGCAGGACATGGCGGGATATGGCCATGGTACGTGTCAGGACGCGTCAGGACATGGCCATGGGACGCGTTAGGACGTGGCAGGGTGTGGCCATGGCACGAGTCAGGACATTGCAGGACATGGCCATGGCACGCATCACGGCGTGGCAGGGCGTGGTCATGGCACAAGTTAGGACGTTGCAGGACATGCAGGATATGGCCATGGTACATGTCAGGACGCGTTTGGACAAGGTAGGGCGTGGCCATGCCACGAGTCAAGACGTCGCAGGACATGGCAGGATATGGCCATGGTACGAGTTAGGACGCGTCAAGACATGGCCATGACACGCATCAGGACGCATCAGCATATGGCAGGGCGTGGCCATGGCACGTGTCAGGACGCGGCAGGACATGGCAGGGCGTGGCCATGGCACGAATCGGGACGTCGCAGGACATGGCCATGGCACGGGTCGGGACGTTGCAGGATGCGTCAGGACATGGACATGGCACGTGTCAGGACGCATCAGGATATGGCCATGGCACATGTCCAGACGCGTCAGGACACGGAAGGGCGTGGCCATGGCACGAGTCGGGACGTCGATGGACATGGCAGGGCGTGGCCATGGCACGTGTCAGGACGCATCAAGACATGGCCATGGCACTTGTTAAGACGCATCAGGACATGGCAGAGCGTGGCCATGGCACGAGTCAGGACGTCGCAGGACATGGCAGGGCGTGGCCATGGCACGAGTCGGGACATCGCAGGACGTTTCAAGACATGGCCATGGCACGTGTCAGGACGCATCAGGACATGGCAGGGCATGGCCATGGAAAGTGTAGGGACGCATCAAGACATGGCCATGGCACTTGTCAAGACGCGTCAGGACATGGCAGGGCGTGGTCATGGCACGAGTTGGGACATTGCAGGACATGGCAGGGCGTGGCCATGGCACGAGTCAGGACGTCGCAAGACATATCAGGACTTGGCCATGGCACGTGTCAGGACGCGTCAAGACATGGCAGGGCGTGGCCATAGCAGGAGTCGGGACGTCGCAGGACATGGAACGGCGTGGCCATGGCACAGTCGGGACCTCGAAGGACGTGTCAGGACATAGCCATGGTACGTGTCAGGACGCGTCAGGACATGGCATGGCGTGGCCATTCCACGAGTTAAGACGTCGCAGTACATGGTGGGATATGACCATGCTACGTGTCAGGACGCGTCAGGACATGGCCATTGGCACGCGTCAGGACGTGGCAGGGTCTGGCCATGGCACGAGTCAGGACATCGCAGGACATGGCCATGGCACGCATCACGACGTGGCAGGGCGTAGTCATGGCACAAGTTAGGACGTTGCAGGACATGGCAGGATATGGCCATGGTACGTGTCAGGATGCGTCAGGACATGGCAGGGCGTGGCCATGCCACGAGTCAAGACATCGCAGGATATGGCCATGGTACGTGTCAGGACGCGTCAGGACATGGCCATGACACGCGTCAGGACGTCTCAGGATATGGTAGGGCATGGTCATAGCACGAGTCACGACGTCGCAGGACATGGCAGGATATGGCTATGGTACGTGTCAGGACGCGTCAGGACGTGGCCATGGTACGTGTCAAGATGCATCAGGACATGGCCATGGGACGTATCATGATATGGCCATGGCACGTGTCAGGACGCATATGGACATGGCCATAGCACGTGTCCAGACGCGTCAGGACATGGAAGGATGTGGCCATGGCACGAGTCGGGATTTCGCAGGACATGGCAGGGCGTGGCCATGGCACGTGTAGGGACGCATCAGGACAGGGCCCTGGCACTTGTCAAGACGCATCAGGACATAGCAGGGCGTGGCCATGGCACAAGTCGGGACGTCGCAGGACATGGCAGGGCGTGACCATGGCACGAGTCGGAACGTCGCAGGACGTGTCAGGACATGGCCATGGCACGTGTCAGGACGCGTCAAGACATGGCAGGGCGTGGCCATGGCACGAGTCGGGACGTCGCAGGACATGGCATGGCGTGGCCATGGCACGAGTCGTGGCCTCGAAGGACGTGTCAAGACATGGCCATGGCACGTGTCAGGATCGTCAGGACATGGCAGAGCGTGGCCATAGCACGAGTCAAGATGTCGCAGGACATGGCAGGATATGGCCATGGTACGTGTCAGGACGCGTCAGGACATGGCAGGGCATGGCCATGCCACGAGTCAAGACGTCGCAGGACATGGCAGGATATGGCCATGGTACTTGTCAGGACGCGTCAAGACATGGCCATGGCACGCGTCAGGACGTGGCAGGGCGTGGCCATGGCACGAGTCAGTTTGTCACAGGACATGGCCATGGCACGCGTCAGGACGTGGCAGGGCGTGGTCATGGCACTAGTTAGGACGTTGCAGGACATGGCAGGATAAGGCCATGGTACGTGTCAGGACGCGTCAGAACGTGGCAGGGCGTGGCCATGGCGCAAGTCGGGACGTCGCAAGACTTGGCAGGGCGTGGCCTGGCACGAGGCCGGGACCTCGCAGGACGTGTCAGGACATGGCCATGGCACGTGTCAGGACGCGTCATGACATGGTAGGGCGTGGCCATGCCACGAGTCAAGACGTCGCATGACATTTCAGGATATGGCCATGGTACGTGTCTGGACGCGTCAGGACATGGCCATGGCACGTGTCACGACGTGACAGGGTTTGGCCATGGCACGAGTCAGGACGTCGCAGGACATGGCCATGGCACGCATCAGGACGTGGTAGGGCGTGGTCATGGCACAAGTTAGGACGTCGCACGACATGGCAGGACATGGCCATGGCACGTGTCAGCACGCGTCAGGACATGGCAGGGCGTGGCCATGGCACGAGTCGGGAAGTTGCAGGACATGGCAGGGCGTGGCCATGGCACGAGTCGGGACGTCGCAGGATGCGACAGGACATGGCCATGGCACGTGGTAGAACGCATCAAGATATGGCCATGGCACGTGTAGAGACGCATAAGGACATGGCCATAGACGGTGTCCGGACGCGTCAGGACATGGAAGAGCGCGGCCATGGCACGTGTAGGGATGCATCAGGACATGGCCATGGCACTTGTCAAGACGCGCCAAGACATAGCAAGGCTTGGCAATGGAACGAGTCGGGACGTCGTAGGACATGGCAGGGCGTGGCCATCGCACGAGTCGGGACGTCGCTGGACGTGTCAGGACCTTGCCATGGCACGTGTCAGGACGCGTCAAGACATGGCAGGGGGTGGCCATGGCACGAGTCAGGACGCCGCAGGACATGTCAAGGCATGGCCATGGCACGTCTCAGGACGCGTCAGGACATGGCAGGGCGTGGCTATAGTACGAGTCAAGATGTCGCTTGACATGGCAGGATATGGCCATTGTACGTGTCAGGATGCGTCATGACATGGCAGGGCATGTCAATGCCACGAGTCAAGACGTCGCAGGACATGGCAGGATATGGCCATGGTACGTGTTAGGACGCGTCAAGACATGGCCATGGCACGCGTCAAGACGTGGCAAGGTGTGGCCATGGCACGAGTAAGGATGTCGCAGGACATGGCAGGGCGTGGTCATGACACAAGTTAGGACGTTGCATGACATGGCAGGATATGGCCATGGTAAATGTCAGGACGCGTCAGGACGTGGAAGGTTGTGGCCATGGCACGAGTCGGGACGTCGCAGGACATGCATGCGTGGCCATGGCACGTGTAGGGACGCATCAGGACATGGCCATGGCACTTGTCAAGATGCGTCAGGACGCGCCAAGACATGGCAGGGCGTGGCCATGGCACGAGTCGGGACTTCGCAGGACACGGCAGGGTGTGGCCATGGCACGAGTCGGGACATTGCAGGACGTGTCTAGACATGGCCATGGCACGTGTCAGGACGCATCAGGACATGGCAAGGCGTGGCCAGAGCACGAGTCAAGATGTCGCAGGACATGGCAGGATATGGCCATGGTACGTGTCAGGACGCGTCAAGACATGGCAGGGCGTGGCCATGCCACGAGTCAAGACGTCGCAGGACATAGCAGGATATGGCCATGGTACATATCACGATGCGTCAGGACATGGCCGACCGTGGCCATGCCACGAGTCAAGACGTCGCAGGACATGGCAGGATATGGCCATGGTACGTGTCAGGACGCGTCAGGACATGGCCATGGCACTCGTCAAGACGTGGCAGGGTGTGGCCATGGCACGAGTCAGGACGTCGCAGGACATGGCCATGGCACGCGTCAGGACTTGGCAGGGCGTTGTCATGGCACAAGTTAAGACATCGCAGGACATGGCAGGATATGGTCATGGTACGAGTCAGGACGCGTCAGGACGTGGCAGGGCGTGACCATGGCACGAGTCGGGACGTCGAAAGCCATGGCAGGGCGTGGCCATGGCACGAGTCGGGACCTCGCAGGACGTGTCAGGACATGGCCATGGCACGTGTCAGGATGCGTCATGACATGACAGGGCGTGGCCATGGCACGAGTCAAGACGTCGCAAGACATTGCAGGATATGGCCATGGTTCGTGTCTAGATCCGTCAAGACATGGCCAGGGCACGCGTCAGGACGTGGCAGGGTGTGGCCATGGCACGAGTAAGGACGTGACAGGACATGGCAGGGCGTGGCCATGCCACGAGTCAAGACGTTGCAGGACATGGCAGGATATGGCAATGGTACGTGTCAGGACGCGTCTGGACATGGCCATGGCACTCGTCAGGACATGGCAGGGCGTGGCCATGGAACAGTCAGGACATTGCCATGGCACGTGTCAGGATGCGTCAGGACATGGCAGGGCGTGGCCATGCCACGAGTCAAGCCTTCGCAGGACATGTCGGGATATGGCCATGGTACGTGTCAGGACGCGTCTGGACATGGCCATGGCACGCGTCAGGACTTGGCAGGGTTTGGCCATGGCACGAGTCAGGACATCGAAGGACATGGCCATGACACGCATCACGATGTGTCAGGGCGTGGTCATGGCACAAGTTAGGACGTTGCATGACTTGGCAGGATATGGCCATAGCACGTGTCCGGACGCGTCAGGACATGGAAGGGCGTGGCCATGGCACGAGTCGGGACGTTGTAGGACATGCAAGGGCGTGGACATGGCACGTGTCAGGCTGCATCAGAGCATGGCCATGGCACTTTTCAAGACGCGTCAGGACATGGCAGGGCATGGCCATGGCACTAGTCGGGACGTCGCAGGACATGGCAGGGCATCGCAGGACATGGCAGGGCGTGGCCAGGGCACGAGTCGGGACGTCGCAGGATGCGTCAGGACATGGCCATGGCACGTGTCAGGACGCATCAGGATACGGCCGTGGCACGTGTCAGGATGCATAAGGACATGGCCATAGCACGTGTCCGGACGCGTCAGGACATGGAAGGGCTAGCCATGGCACGAGTGGGGACGTCGCAGGATATGGCAGGGCATGGACATTGCAGGGCGTGACCATGGCACGAGTCGAGATGTTGCAGGACATGGCAGGGCGTGGCCATGGCACGAGTCAGGATGTCGCAGGATGTATCAGGACATGGCCATGGCACGTGTCAGGACGTGTCAAGACATGGCAGGGCGTGGTCATTGCACGAGTCGGGACGTCGCAGGACATGGCAGGATGTGGCCATGGCACAGTCGGGACCTCGAAGGACGTGTAATGACATGGCCATGGCACGTGTCAGGACGCGTCAGGACACGGCAGGGCATGGCCATGCCACGAGTCAAAACGTCGCAGGACATGGCGGGATATGGCCATGGTACGTGTCAGGACGCGACAGGACATGGCCATGGCACGCGTCAGGACGTGGCAGCGCGTGGCCATGGCACGAGTCAGGATGTCGCAGGATGTATCAGGACATGGCCATGGCACGTGTCAGGACACATCAAGACATGGCAGAGTGTAGCCATGGCACGAGTCGGGACGTCGCAGGACATGTCAGGGCGTGGCCATGGCACAGTCGGGACCTCGAAGGACGTGTCAGGACATGGCCATGGCACGTGTCAGGACGCGTCAGGACATGGCAGGGCGTGGCCATGCCACGAGTCAAGACGTCGCAGGACATGGCGGGATATGGCCATGGTACGTGTCAGGACGCGTCAGGACATGGCCATGGGACGCGTCAGGACGTGGCAGGGTGTGGCCATGGCACGAGTCAGGACATTACAGGACATGGCCATGGCACGCATCACGACGTGGCAGGGCGTGGAAATGGCACAAGTTAGGACGTTGCAGGACATGGCAGGATATGGCCATGGTACGTGTCAGGACACGTTTGGACAAGGTAGGGTGTGGCCATGCCACGAGTCAAGATGTCGCAGGACATGGCAGGATATGGCCATGGTACGAGTTAGGACGTGTCAAGACATGGCCATGACACCCGTCAGGACACATCAGGATATGGCAGGGCGTGGCCATGGCACGAGTCAAGACGTCGCAGGACATGGCAGGATATGGCAATGGTACGTGTCTGGACGCGTCAGTACATGGCCATGGCATGCGTCAGGACGTGGCAGGGTGTGGCCATGGCACGAGTTAGGACGTCGCAGGACATGGCTATGGCACGTGTCAGGACGCGGCAGGACATGGCAGGGCGTGGCCATGGCACGAGTCGGGACGTCGCAGGACATGGCAGGGCATGGCCATGGCACGAGTCGGGACGTCGCATGATGCGTCAGGACATGGCCATGACACGTGTCAGGACGCATCAGGATATGGCCATGGCACGTGTCCGGACGCGTCATGACACGGAAGGGCTTGGCCATGGCACGAGTTGGGACGTCGATGGACATGGCAGGGCGTGGCCATGGCACGTGTCAGGACGCATCAAGACATGTCCATGGCACTTGTCAAGACGCATCAAGACATGGCAGAGCGTGGCCATGGCACGAGTTAGGACGTCGCAGGACATGGCAGGGCGTGGCCATGGCACGAGTCGGGACATCCCAGGACGTTTCAAGACATGGCCATGGCACGTGTCAGGACGCATCAGGACATGGCAGGGCATGGCTATGGAATGTGTAGGGACGCATCAAGACATGGCCATGGCACTTGTCAAGACGCGTCAGGACATGGCAGGGCGTGGTCATGGCACGAGTTGGGACATTGCAGGACATGGCAGGGCGTGGCCATGGCACGAGTCCGGACGTCGCAAGACGTATCAGGACAAGGCCATGGCACGTGTCAGGACGCGTCAAGACATGGCAGGGCGTGGCCATGGTAGGAGTCGGGACGTCGCAGGACATGGAAGGGCGTGGCCATGGCACAGTCGGGACCTCGAAGGACGTGTCAGGACATGGCCATGGTACGTGTCAGGACGCGTCAGGACATGGCAGGGCGTGGCCATTCCACGAGTTAAGACGTCGCAGTACATGGCGGGATATGGCCATGCTACGTGTCAGCACGCGTCAGGACATGGCCATGGGCAGTCAGGACGTGGCAGGGTGTTGCCATGGCACGAGTCAGGACATCGCAGGACATGGCCATGGCACAAGTTAGGACGCTGCAGGACATGGCAGGATATGGCCATGGTACGTGTCAGGACGCGTCAGGACATGGCAGGGCGTGGCCATGCCACGAGTCAAGACATCGTAGGACATGGCAGGATATGGCCATGGTACGGGTCAAGACGCGTCAGGACATGGCCATGACACGCGTCAGGATGTCTTAGGATATGGCAGGGCGTGGTCATGGCACGAGTCAGGACGTCGCAGCACATGGCAGGATATGGCTATGGTACGTGTCAGGACGCGTCAGGACGTGGCCATGGTACGTGTCAAGATGCGTCAGGACATGGCCATGGGACGTATCAGGATATGGCCATGGCACGAGTCGGGATGTCGCAGGACATGGCAGGGCGTGGCCATGGCACGTGTAGAGACGCATCAGGACATGGCCATGGCACTTGTTAAGACACATCAGGACATAGCAGGGCGTGGCCATCGCACAAGTCGGGACGCCGCAGGACATGGCAGGGCGTGGCCGTGGCACAAGTCGGAACGTCGCAGGACGTGTCAGGACATGGCCATGGCACGTGTGAGGACGCGTCAAGACATGGCAGGGCATGGGCATGGCACGAGTCGGGACGTCGCAGGACATGGCAGGGCGTGGCCATGGCACGAGTCGTGGCCTCGAAGGACGTGCCAAGACATGGCCATGACACGTGTCAGGATCGTCAGGACATGGCAGGGCGTGGCCATAGCACGAGTCAAGATGTCGCAGGACATGGCAGGATATGGCCATGGTACGTGTCAGGACGCGTCAGGACATGGCAGGGCGTGGCCATGCCACGAGTCAAGACGTCGCAGGACATGGCAGGATATGGCCATGGTACGTGTCAGGACGCATCAAGACATGGCCATGGCATGCGTCAGGACGTGGCAGGGCGTGGCCATGGCACGAGTCAGGACGTCGCAGGACATGGCCATCGCACGCGTCAGGACGTGGCAGGGCGTGGTCATGGCACTAGTTAGGACGTTGCAGGACATGGCAGGATATGGCCATGGTACGTGTCAGGACGCGTCAGGACGTGGCAGGGCGTGGCAATGGCGCAAGTCGGGACGTCGCAAGACTTGGCAGGGCGTGGCCATGGCACAAGGCCGGGACCTCGCAGGATGTGTCAGGACATGGCCATGGCACGTGTCAGCACGCGTCAGGACATGGCAGGGCGTGGCCATGGCACGAGTCGGGACGTTGCAGGACATGGCAGGGCGTGGCCATGGCACGAGTCGGGACGTTGCAGGACATGGCAGGGCGTGGCCATGGCACGAGTCGGGACGTCGCAGGATGCGACAGGACATGGCCATGGCACGTGGTAGAACGCATCAAGATATGGCCATGGCACGAGTCGGGACGTCGCAGGATGCGACAGGACATGGCCATGGCACGTGGTAGAACGCATCAAGATATGGCCATGGCACGTGTAGAGACGCATAAGGACATGGCCATAGACGGTGTCCGGATGCGTCAGGACATGGAAGAGCGCGGCCATGGCACGTGTAGGGATGCATCAGGACATGGCCATGGCACTTGTCAAGACGCGTCAAGACATAGCAAGGCTTGGCAGTGGAACGAGTCGGGACGTCGCAGGACATGGCAGGGCGTGGCCATCGCACGAGTCGGGACGTCGCAGGACGTGTCAGGACCTTGCCATGGCACGTGTCAGGACGCGACAAGACATGGCAGGGGGTGGCCATGGCACGAGTCAGGACGCCGCAGGACATGTCAAGGCATGGCCATGGCACGTCTCAGGACGCGTCAGGACATGGCAGGGCGTGGCTATAGTACGAGTCAAGATGTCGCTTGACATGGCAGGATATGGCCATTGTACGTGTCAGGATGCGTCATGACATGGCAGGGCATGTCAATGCCACGAGTCAAGACGTCGCAGGACATGGCAGGATATGGCCATGGTACGTGTTAGGACGGGTCAAGACATGGCCATGGCACGCGTCAGGACGTGGCAAGGTGTGGCCATGGCACGAGTAAGGATGTCGCAGGACA
Source organism: Nicotiana benthamiana (assembly GCA_034376525.1). Taxonomy (NCBI): domain Eukaryota; kingdom Viridiplantae; phylum Streptophyta; class Magnoliopsida; order Solanales; family Solanaceae; genus Nicotiana; species Nicotiana benthamiana. Next base: position 189,491 of record JAXGFW010000031.1, on the reverse strand, counting down.
TGGCAGGGCGTGGTCATGACACAAGTTAGGACGTTGCATGACATGGCAGGATATGGCCATGGTAAATGTCAGGACGCGTCAAGACGTGGAAGGTTGTGGCCATGGCACGAGTCGGGACGTCGCAGGACATGCATGCGTGGCCATGGCACGTGTAGGGACGCATCAGGACATGGCCATGGCACTTGTCAAGATGCGTCAGGACGCGCCAAGACATGGCAGGGCGTGGCCATGGCACGAGTCGGGACTTCGCAGGACACGGCAGGGTGTGGCCATGGCACGAGTCGGGACATTGCAGGACGTGTCAAGACATGGCCATGGCACGTGTCAGGACGCATCAGGACATGCAGGGCGTGGCCAGAGCACGAGTCAAGATGTCGCAGGACATGGCAGGATATGGCCATGGTACGTGTCAGGACGCGTCAAGACATGGCAGGGCGTGGCCATGCCACGAGTCAAGACGTCGCAGGACATAGGAGGATATGGTTATGGTACATATCACGATGCGTCAGGACATGGCCGAGCGTGGCCATGCCACGAGTCAAGACGTCGCAGGACATGGCAGGATATGGCCATGGTACGTGTCAGGACGCGTCAGGACATGGCCATGGCACTCGTCAAGACGTGGCAGGGTGTGGCCATGGCACGAGTCAGGACGTCGCAGGACATGGCCATGGCACGCGTCAGGACTTGGCAGGGCGTTGTCATGGCACAAGTTAAGACATCGCAGGACATGGCAGGATATGGTCATGGTACGAGTCAGGACGCGTCAGGACGTGGCAGGGCGTGACCATGGCACGAGTCGGGACGTCGAAAGCCATGGCAGGGCGTGGCCATGGCACGAGTCGGGACCTCGCAGGACGTGTCAGGACATGGCCATGGCACGTGTCAGGATGCGTCATGACATGACAGGGCGTGGCCATGGCACGAGTCAAGACGTCGCAAGACATTGCAGGATATGGCCATGGTTTGTGTCTAGATCCGTCAAGACATGGCCAGGGCACGCGTCAGGACGTGGCAGGGTGTGGCCATGGCACGAGTAAGGACGTGACAGGACATGGCAGGGCGTTGCCATGCCACGAGTCAAGACATTGCAGGACATGGCAGGATATGGCAATGGTACGTGTCAGGACGCGTCTGGACATGGCCATGGCACTCGTCAGGACATGGCAGGGCGTGGCCATGGAACAGTCAGGACATTGCCATGGCACGTGTCAGGATGCGTCAGGACATGGCAGGGCGTGGCCATGCCACGAGTCAAGCCTTCGCAGGACATGTCGGGATATGGCCATGGTACGTGTCAGGACGCGTCAGGACATGGCCATGGCACGCGTCAGGACTTGGCAGGGTTTGGCCATGGCACGAGTCAGGACATCGAAGGACATGGCCATGACACGCATCACGATGTGTCAGGGCGTGGTCATGGCATAAGTTAGGACGTTGCATGACTTGGCAGGATATGGCCATAGCACGTGTCCGGACGCGTCAGGACATGGAAGGGCGTGGCCATGGCACGAGTCGGGACGTCGTAGGACATGCAAGGGCGTGGACATGGCACGTGTCAGGCTGCATCAGAGCATGGCCATGGCACTTTTCAAGACGCGTCAGGACATGGCAGGGCATGGCCATGGCACTAGTCGGGACGTCGTAGGACATGGCAGGGCATCGCAGGACATGGCAGGGCGTGGCCAGGGCACGAGTCGGGACGTCGCAGGATGCGTCAGGACATGGCCATGGCATGTGTCAGGACGCATCAGGATACGGCCGTGGCACGTGTCAGGATGCATAAGGACATGCCCATAGCACGTGTCCGGACGCGTCAGGACATGGAAGGGCTAGCCATGGCACGAGTGGGGACGTCGCAGGATATGGCAGGGCATGGACATTGCAGGGCGTGACCATGGCACGAGTCGAGATGTTGCAAGACATGGCAGGGCGTGGCCATGGCACGAGTCAGGATGTCGCAGGATGTATCAGGACATGGCCATGGCACGTGTCAGGACGTGTCAAGACATGGCAGGGCGTGGTCATTGCACGAGTCGGGACGTCGCAGGACATGGCAGGACGTGGCCATGGCACAGTCGGGACCTCGAAGGACGTGTAATGACATGGCCATGGCACATGTCAGGACGCGTCAGGACACGGCAGGGCATGGCCATGCCACGAGTCAAAACGTCGCAGGATATGGCGGGATATGGCCATGGTACGTGTCAGGACGCGACAGGACATGGCCATGGCACGCGTCAGGACGTGGAAGCGCGTGGCCATGGCACGAGTCAGGATGTCGCAGGATGTATCAGGACATGGCCATGGCACGTGTCAGGACGCATCAACACATGGCAGAGTGTAGCCATGGCACGAGTCGGGACGTCGCAGGACATGTCAGGGCGTGGCCATGGCACAGTCGGGACCTCGAAGGACGTGTCAGGACATGGCCATGGCACGTGTCAGGACGCGTCAGGACATGGCAGGGCGTGGCCATGCCACGAGTCAAGACGTCGCAGGACATGGCGGGATATGGCCATGGTACGTGTCAGGACGCGTCAGGACATGGCCATGGCACGCGTCAGGACGTGGCAGGGTGTGGCCATGGCACGAGTCAGGACATTGCAGGACATGGCCATGGCACGCATCACGACGTGGCAGGGCGTGGACATGGCACAAGTTAGGACGTTGCAGGACATGGCAGGATATGGCCATGGTACGTGTCAGGACGCGTTTGGACAAGGTAGGGTGTGGCCATGCCACGAGTCAAGATGTCGCAGGACATGGCAGGATATGGCCATGGTACGAGTTAGGACGTGTCAAGACATGGCCATGACACCCGTCAGGACACATCAGGATATGGCAGGGCGTGGCCATGGCACGAGTCAAGACGTCGCAGGACATGGCAGGATATGGCAATGGTACGTGTCTGGACGCGTCAGTACATGGCCATGGCATGCGTCAGGACGTGGCAGGGTGTGGCCATGGCATGAGTTAGGACGTCGCAGGACATGGCTATGGCACGTGTCAGGACGCGGCAGGACATGGCAGGGCGTGGCCATGGCACGAGTCGGGACGTCGCAGGACATGGCAGGGCATGGCCATGGCACGAGTCGGGACGTCGCATGATGCGTCAGGACATGGCCATGACACGTGTCAGGACGCATCAGGATATGGCCATGGCACGTGTCCGGACGCGTCATGACACGGAAGGGCGTGGCCATGGCACGAGTTGGGACGTCGATGGACATGGCAGGGCGTGGCCATGGCACGTGTCAGGACGCATCAAGACATGGCCATGGCACTTGTCAAGACGCATCAAGACATGGCAGAGCGTGGCCATGGCACGAGTTAGGACATCGCAGGACATGGCAGGGCGTGGCCATGGCACGAGTCGGGACATCCCAGGACGTTTCAAGACATGGCCATGGCACGTGTCAGGACGCATCAGGACATGGCAGGGCATGGCTATGGAATGTGTAGGGACGCATCAAGACATGGCCATGGCACTTGTCAAGACGCGTCAGGACATGGCAGGGCGTGGTCATGGCACGAGTTGGGACATTGCAGGACATGGCAGGGCGTGGCCATGGCACGAGTCCGGACGTCGCAAGACGTATCAGGACATGGCCATGGCACGTGTCAGGACGCGTCAAGACATGGCAGGGCGTGGCCATGGCAGGAGTCGGGTCGTCGCAGGACATGGAAGGGCGTGGCCATGGCACAGTCGGGACCTCGAAGGACGTGTCAGGACATGGCCATGGTACGTGTCAGGACGCGTCAGGACATGGCAGGGCGTGGCCATTCCACGAGTTAAGACGTCGCAGTACATGGCGGGATATGGCCATGCTACGTGTCAGGACGCGTCAGGACATGGCCATGGGCATGCGTCAGGACGTGGCAGGGTGTTGCCATGGCACGAGTCAGGACATCGCAGGACATGGCCATGGCACAAGTTAGGACGCTGCAGGACATGGCAGGATATGGCCATGGTACGTGTCAGGACGCGTCAGGACATGGCAGGGCGTGGCCATGCCACGAGTCAAGACATCGTAGGACATGGCAGGATATGGCCATGGTACGGGTCAAGACGCGTCAGGACATGGCCATGACACGCGTCAGGATGTCTTAGGATATGGCAGGGCGTGGTCATGGCACGAGTCAGGACGTCGCAGCACATGGCAGGATATGGCTATGGTACGTGTCAGGACGCGTCAGGACGTGGCCATGGTACGTGTCAAGATGTGTCAGGACATGGCCATGGGACGTATCAGGATATGGCCATGGCACGAGTCGGGATGTCGCAGGACATGGCAGGGCGTGGCCATGGCACGTGTAGGGACGCATCAGGACATGGCCATGGCACTTGTTAAGACACATCAGGACATAGCAGGGCGTGGCCATCGCACAAGTCGGGACGCCGCAGGACATGGCAGGGCGTGGCCGTGGCACAAGTCGGAACGTCGCAGGACGTGTCAGGACATGGCCATGGCACGTGTGAGGACGCGTCAAGACATGGCAGGGCATGGGCATGGCACGAGTCGGGACGTCGCAGGACATGGCAGGGCGTGGCCATGGCACGAGTCGTGGCCTCGAAGGACGTGCCAAGACATGGCCATGACACGTGTCAGGATCGTCAGGACATGGCAGGGCGTGGCCATAGCACGAGTCAAGATGTCGCAGGACATGGCAGGATATGGCCATGGTACGTGTCAGGACGCGTCAGGACATGGCAGGGCGTGGCCATGCCACGAGTCAAGACGTCGCAGGACATGGCAGGATATGGCCATGGTACGTGTCAGGACGCATCAAGACATGGCCATGGCATGCGTCAGGACGTGGCATAGCGTGGCCATGGCACGAGTCAGGACGTCGCAGGACATGGCCATCGCACGCGTCAGGACGTGGCAGGGCGTGGTCATGGCACTAGTTAGGACGTTGCAGGACATGGTAGGATATGGCCATGGTACGTGTCAGGACGCGTCAGGACGTGGCAGGGCGTGGCAATGGCGCAAGTCGGGACGTCGCAAGACTTGGCAGGGCGTGGCCATGGCACGAGGCCGGGACCTCGCAGGATGTGTCAGGACATGGCCATGGCACGTGTCAGGACGCATCATGACATGGCAGGGCGTGGCCATGGCACGAGTCAAGACGTCGCATGACATTTCAGGATATGGCCATGGTACGTGTCTGGACGCGTCAGGACATGGCCATGGCACGCGTCACGACGTGGCAGGGTTTGGCCATGGCACGAGTCAGGACGTCGCAGGACATGGCCATGGCACGCGTCAGGACGTGGCAGGGCGTGGTCATGGCACGAGTCGGGACATTGCAGGATATGGTAGGGCGTGGCCATGGCACGAGTCGGGACGTCGCAGGATGCGACAGGACATGGCCATGGCACGTGGTAGGACGCATCAAGATATTGCCATGGCACGTGTAGAGACGCATAAGGACATGGCCATAGACGGTATCCGGACGCGTCAGGACATGGAAGAGCGTGGCCATGCCACGTGTAGGGACGCATCAGGACTCGGCCATGGCACTTGTCAAGACACGTCAAGACATAGCAAGGCGTGGCAATGGCACGAGTCGGGACGTCGCAGGACATGGCAGGGCGTGGCCATTGCACGAGTCGGGACGTCGCAGGACGTGTCAGGACCTTGCCATGGCACGTGTCAGGACGCGTCAAGACATGGCAGGGCGTGGCCATGGCACGAGTCAGGACGCCGCAGGACATGTGAAGGCATGGCCATGGCACGTGTCAGGACGCGTCAGGACATGGCAGGGCGTGGCCATAGTACGAGTCAAGATGTCGCTTGACATGGCAGGATATGGCCATGGTACGTGTCAGGACGCGTCAGGACATGGCAGGGCATGGCAATGCCACGAGTCAAGATGTTGCAGGACATGGCAGGATATGGCCATGGTACGTGTTAGGACGCGTCAGGACATGGCCATGGCATGCGTCAGGACATTGCAAGGTGTGGCCATGGCACGAGTAAGGATGTAGCAGGACGTGGCAGGGCGTGGTCATGACACAAGTTAGAACGTTGCATGACATGGCAGGATATGGCCATGGTAAATGTCAGGACGCGTCAGGACGTGGAAGGGAGTGGCCATGGCACGAGTCGGGACGTCGCAGGACATGCATGCGTGGCCATGGCACGTGTAAGGACGCATCAGGACATGGCCATGGCACTTGTCAAGATGCGTCAGGACGCGCCAAGACATGGCAGGGCGTGGCCATGGCACGAGTCGAGTCGTCGCAGGACACGGCAGGGTGTGGCCATGGAACGAGTCGGGACCTCGCAGGACGTGTCAAGACATGGCCATGGCACGTGTCAGGACGCGTAAGGACATGGCAGGGCGTGGCCAGAGCATGAGTCAAGATGTCGCAGGACATGGCAGGATATGGCCATGGTACGTGTCAGGACGCATCAGGACATGGCAGGGCGTGGCCATGCCACGAGTCAAGACGTCGCAGGACATAGCAGGATATGGCCATGGTACATATTAGGATGCGTCAGGACATGGCCACGAGTCAAGACGTCGCAGGACATGGAAGGATATGGCCATGGTACGTGTCAGGACGCGTCAGGACATGGCCATGGCACTCGTCAGGACGTGGCAGGGTGTGGCCATGGCACGAGTCAGGACGTCGCAGGACATGGCCATGGCACGCGTCAGGACGTGGCAGGGCGTGGTCATGGCACAAGTTAGGACATTGCAGGACATTGCAGGATATGGCCATGGCACGTGTCAGGACGCGTTAGGACGTGGTAGGGCGTGACCATGGCAGGAGTCGGGACGTCGAAAGACATGGCAGGGCGTGGCCATGGCACGAGTCGGGACCTCGCAGGACGTGTCAGGACATGGCCATGGCACATGTCAGGATGCGTCATGACATGACAGGGCGTGGCGATGGCACGAGTCAAGACGTCGCAACACATTGCAGGATACTGCCATGGTTCGTGTCTAGATGCGTCATGACATGGCAGGGCACGCGTCAGGACGTGGCAGGGTGTGGCCATGGCACTAGTCAGGACGTCGTAGGACATGGCCATGGCACGCGTCAGGAATTGCCAGGGCGTGGTCATGGCACAAGTTAGGACGTCGCAGGACATGGCAGGACATGCCCATGGCACGTGTCAGGACGCGTCAAGACATGGCAGTGCGTGGCCATGGCACGAGTCGGGACGTCGCAGGACATGGCAGGGCGTGGCCCTGGCACAAGTCAGGACGTCGCAGGATGCGTCAGGACATGGCCATGGCAACTGTCAGGATGCATCAGGATATGGCCATGGCACGTGTCAGGACGCATATGGACATGGCCATAACACGTGTCCGGACGCGTCAGGACATGGAAGGGCGTGGCCATGGAACGAGTCGGGACGTCGCAGCACATGGCAGGGCGTGCCCATGGCATGTGTTGGGACGCATCAGGACATGGCCATGGCACTTGTCAAGACGCGTCAAGACATAGCAAGGCGTGGCAATGGCACGAGTCAAGACGTCGCAGGACTTGGCAGGCCGTGGCCATGGCACGAGTCGGGACGTCGCAAGACATGGCAGGGCGTGGCCATCGCACGAGTCGGGACTTTCGCAGGACGTGTCAGTACATGGCCATGGCACGTGTCAGGACGCGTCAAGACATGGAAGGGCGAGGCCATAGCAAAAGTCAAGATGTCGCAGGACATGGCAGAATATGGCCATGGTACGTGTCAGGACGCGTCAGGACATGGCAGGGCGTGGCCATGGCACGAGTCAAGACGTCGCAGGACATGGCAGGATATGGCAATGGTATGTGTCAGGACGCGTCAGGACATGGCCATGGCATGCGTCAAGACGTGGCAGGGTTTGGCCATGGCATGAATCAGGACGTCGCAGGACATGGCCATGACACGCGTCAGGACGTGCCAGGGCGTGCTCATGGCACAAGTTAGGACGTCGCAGGACATGGCCATGGCACGTGTCCGGATGCATCAAGACACGGCAGGGCGTGGCCATAGCACGAGTCGGGACGTCGCAGGACATGGCAGGGCGTGGCCATGGCACAAGTCGGGACGTCGCAGGACATGGCAGGGCGTGGCCATGACACGAGTTGGGACGTCGTAGGATGCGTCAGGACATGGCAATGGCACATGTCAGGACGCATTAGGATATGGCCATGGCACGTGTCAGGACGCATAAGGACATGGCCATAGCACGTGTCCGTACGCGTCAGGACATGGAAGGGTGTGGCCATGGCACGAGTCGGGACGTTGCAGGACATGGCAGGATATGGCCATGGTACGTGTCATGACGCGACAAGACATGGCAGGGCATGGCAATGCCACGAGTCAAGACGTCGCAGGACATGGCAGGATATGGCCATGGTACGTGTTAGGACGCGTCAAGACATGGCCATGGCACGCGTCAGGACGTGGCAAGGTGTGGCCATGGCACGAGTAAGGATGTCGCAGGACGTGGCAGGGCGTGGTCACGACACAAGTTAGGACGTTGCATGACATAGCAGGAAATGGCCATGGTAAATGTCAGGACGCGTCAGGACGTGGAAGGGAGTGGCCATTGCACTCGCGGGACGTCGCAGGACATGGCAGGGCGTGGCCATGGCATGTGTAAGGACGCATCAGGACATGGCCATGGCACTTGTCAAGACGCGTCCGGACGCGTCAAGACATGGATGGGCCTGGCCATGGCACGAGTCGGGACGTCGCAGGACAGGGGAGGGCGTGGCCATGGCACGAGTCGGGACCTCGCAGAACGTGTCAAGACATGGCCATGGCACGTGTCAGGACGCGTCAAGACATGGCAGGGTGTGGCCAGAGCACAAGTCAAGATGTCGCAAGACATGGCATGATATGGCCATGGTACGTGTCAGGACGCGTCAGGACATAGCAGGGCGTGGCCATGCCACGAGTCAAGACGTCGCAGGACATGGCATGATATGGCCATGGTACGTGTTAGGACGCGTCAGGACATGGCCATGGCACGCGTCAGGACATTGCAAGGTGTGGCCATGGCACAAGTAAGGATGTAGCAGGACGTGGCAGGGCATGGTCATGACACAAGTTAGGACGTTGCATGACATGGCAGGATATGGCCATGGTAAATGTCAGGACGCGTCAGGACGTGGAACGAAGTGGCCATGGCACGAGTCGGGACGTCGCAGGACATGCATGCGTGGCCATGGCACGTGTAGGGACGCATCAGGACATGGCCATGGCACTTGTCAAGATGCGTCAGGACGCGCCAAGACATGGCAGGGCGTGGCCATGGCACGAGTCGAGACGTCGCAGGACACGGCAGGGTGTGGCCATGGCACGAGTCGGGACCTCGCAGGACGTGTCAAGACATGGCCATGGCATGTGTCAGGACGCGTCAGGACATGGCAGGGCGTGGCCAGAGCACGAGTCAAGATGTCGCAGGACATGGCAGGATATGGCCATGGTACGTGTCAGGACGCGTCAGGACATGGCAGGGCGTGGCCATGCCACGAGTCAAGACGTCGCAGGACATAGCAGGATATGGCCATGGTACATATTAGGATGCGTCAGGACATGGCCACGAGTCAAGACGTCGCAGGACATGGCAGGATATGGCCATGGTACGTGTCAGGACGCGTCAGGACATGGCCATGGCACTCGTCAGGACTTGGCAGGGTGTGGCCATGGCACGAGTCAGGACGTCGCAGGACATGGCCATGGCACGCGTCAGGACGTGGCAGGGCGTGGTCATGGCACAAGTTAGGACATTGCAGGACATGGCAGGATATGGCCATGGCACGTGTCAGGACGCGTTAGGACGTGGTAGGGCGTGACCATGGCACGAGTCGGGACGTCGAAAAACATGGCAGGGCGTGGCCATGGCACGAGTCGGGACCTCGCAGATCGTGTCAGGACATGGCCATGGCACGTGTCAGGATGCGTCATGACATGAAAGGGCGTGGCGATGGCACGAGTCAAGACGTCGCAACACATTGCAGGATACTGCCATGGTTCGTGTCTAGATGCGTCATGACATGGCAGGGCACGCGTCAGGACGTGGCAGGGTGTGGCCATGGCACTAGTCAGGACGTCGTAGGACATGGCCATGGCACGCGTCAGGAATTGCCAGGGCGTGGTCATGGCACAAGTTAGGACGTCGCAGGACATGGCAGGACATGCCCATGGCGCGTGTCAGGACGTGTCAAGACATGGCAGCGCGTGGCCATGGCACGAGTCGGGACGTCGCAGGACATGGCAGGGCGTGGCCCTGGCAGAAGTCAGGACGTCGCAGGATGCGTCAGGACATGGCCATGGCAACTGTCAGGATGCATCAGGATATGGCCATGGCACGTGTCAGGACGCATATGGACATGGCCATAACACGTGTCCGGACGCGTCAGGACATGGAAGGGCGTGGCCATGGAACGAGTCGGGACGTCGCAGGACATGGCAAGGCGTGGCCATGGCATGTGTTGGGACGCATCAGGACATGGCCATGGCACTTGTCAAGACGCGTCAAGACATAGCAAGGCGTGGCAATGGCACGAGTCAAGACGTCGCAGGACTTGGCAGGCCGTGGCCATGGCACGAGTCGGGACGTCGCAAGACATGGCAGGGCGTGGCCATGGCACGAGTCGGGACTTTCACAGGACGTGTCAGTACATGGCCATGGCACGTGTCAGGACGCGTCAGGACATGGAAGGGCGAGGCCATAGCAAAAGTCAAGATGTCGCAGGACATGGCAGAATATGGCCATGGTACGTGTCAGGACGCGTCAGGACATGGCATGGCGTGGCCATGGCACGAGTCAAGACGTCGCAGGACATGGCAGGATGTGGCAATGGTATGTGTCAGGACGCGTCAGGACATGGCCATGGCATTCGTCAAGACGTGGCAGGGTGTGGCCATGGCATGAATCAGGACGTCGCAGGACATGGCCATGACACGCTTTCAGGACGTGCCAGGGCGTGCTCATGGCACAAGTTAGGACGTCGCAGGACATGGCCATGGCACGTGTCAGGATGCATCAAGACACGGCAGGGCATGGCCATAGCACGAGTTAGGACGTCGCAGGACATGGCAGGGCGTGGCCATGGCACGAGTCAGGACGTCGCAGGACATGGCAGGGCGTGGCCATGACACGAGTTGGGATGTCGTAGGATGCGTCAGGACATGGCGATGGCACATGTCAGGACGCATTAGGATATGGCCATGGCACGTGTCAGGACGCATAAGGACATGGCCATAGCACGTGTCCGTACGCGTCAGGACATGGAAGGGTGTGGCCATGGCACGAGTTGGGACGTTGCAGGACATGGCCATGGTACGTGTCATGACGCGACAAGACATGGCAGGGCATGGCAATGCCACGAGTCAAGACGTCGCAGGACATGGCAGGATATGGCCATGGTACGTGTTAGGACGCGTCAGGACATGGCCATGGCACGCGTCAGGACGTGGCAAGGTGTGGCCATGGCACGAGTAAGGATGTCGCAGGACGTGGCAGGGCGTGGTCACGACACAAGTTAAGACGTTGCATGACATAGCAGGATATGGCCATGGTAAATGTTAGGACGCGTCAGGACGTGGAAGGGAGTGGCCATGGCACTCGCGGGATTTCGCAGGACATGGCAGGGCGTGGCCATGGCACGTGTAGGGACGCATCAGGACATGGCCATGGCACTTGTCAAGACGCGTCCGGACGCGTCAAGACATGGATGGGCCTGGCCATGGCACGAGTCGGGACGTCGCAGGACAGGGGAGGGCGTGGCCATGGCACGAGTCGGGACCTCGCAGAACGTGTCAAGACATGGCCATGGCACGTGTCAGGACGCGTCAGGACATGGCAGGGCGTGGCCAGAGCACAAGTCAAGATGTCGCAAGACATGGCATGATATGGCCATGGTACGTGTCAGGACGCGTCAGGACATGGCAGGGCGTGGCCATGCCACGAGTCAAGACGTCGCAGGACATGGCAGGATATGGCCATGGTACATATCAGGACGCGTCAGGACATGGCCGAGCGTGGCCATGCCACGAGTCATGACGTCGCAGGACATGGCAGGATATGGCCATTGTACGTGTCAGGACGCGTCGGGACATGGCCATGGCACTCGTCAGGACGTGGCAGAGTGTGGCCATTGCATGAGTCAGGACGTCGCAGGACATGGCCATGGCACGCTTCATGACGTGGCAGGGCGTGGTCATGGCACAAGTTAGGACATTGCAGGACATGGCAGGATATGACCATGGTACGTGTCAGGACGCGTCAGGATGTGGCAAGGCGTGACCGTGGCACGAGTCGGGACGTCGCAAGACATGGCAGGGCATGGCCATGGCACGAGTCGGGACCTTGCAGGACGTGTCAGGACATGGCCATGGCACGTGTCAGGACGCGTCATGACATGGCAGGGCGTGGCCATTGCACGAGTCAAGACGTCGCAAGACATTGCAGGATATGGCCATGGTTCGTGTCTAGACGCGTCAGGACATGGCCATGGCACGCGTCAAGACGTGGTAGGGTGTGGCCATGGCACGAGTCAGGACGCCGCAAGACTGGCCATGGCACGTGTCAGGACTTGGCAGGGCGTGGTCATGGCAGAAGTTAGGACGTCGCAGGACTTGGCAGGACATGCCCATGGCACGTGTCTGGACGCGTCAAGACATGGCAGTGCGCGACCATGGAACGAGTCGGGACGTCGTAGGACATGGCAGGGCGTGGCCATGGCACGAGTCGGGACGTTGCAGGACATGGCAGGGCGTGGCCAGGGCACGAGTCGGACGTCGCAGGATGCGTCAGGACATGGCCATGGCACGTGTCAAGACATGGCCATGGCATGTGTACGGACGCATCAGGACATGGCCATAGCACTTGTGGGGACGAGTGGGGACGTCGCAGGACATGGCAGGGCATGTCCATGACACGTGTAGGAACGCATCAAGACATGGCCATGGCACTTGTCAAGACGCGTCAGGACATGGCAGGGCGTGGCCATGGCACGAGTCGGGACGTTGCAGGACATGGCAGGGCGTGGCCATGGCACGAGTCACGATGTGGCATGACGTACCAGGACATGGCCATGGCATGTGTCAGGATGCGTCAAGACATGGCAGGGCGTGGTCATGGCACGAGTCGGGACGTTGCAGGACATGGCAGGACGTGGCCATGGCACAGTCGGGACCTCGAAGGACGTGTCAGGACATGGCCATGGCACGTGTCAGGACGTGTCATGACATGGAAGGGCGTGGCCATGCCACGAGTCAAGACGTCGCAGGACATGGCGGGATATGGCCATGGTACGTGTAAGGACGCGTCAGGACATGGCCATGGTACGCGTTAGGACGTGGCAGGGTGTGGCCATGGCACGAGTCAGGACATCGCAGGACATGGCCATGGCACGCATCACGACGTGGCAGGGTGTGGTCATGGCACAAGTTAGGACGTTGCAGGACATGGCAGGATATGGCCATGATACGTGTCAGGACGCGTCAGGACATGGTAGGGCGTGGCCATGGCATGAGTCAGGACGTCGCAGGACATGGCAGGGCGTGGCCATGGCACGAGTCGGGACGCCGTAGGATGCGATAGGACATGGCCATGGCACGTGGTAGGATGCATCAGGACATGGAAGGGCGTGGCCATGGCACGTGTAGGGACGCATCAGGATATGGCCATGGCACTTGTCAAGACGCGTCAAGACATAGCAAGGCGTGGCAATGGCACGAGTCGGGACGTCGCAGGACATGGCAGGGCGTGGCCATCGCACGAGTCGGGACGTCGCAGGACATGGCAGGGCGTGGCCATGGCACGAGTCGGGACCTTGCAAGATGTGTCTGTACATGGCAATGGCACGTGTCAGGATGCGTCACGACATGGTAGGGCGAGGCCATAGCACGAGTCAAGATGTCGTAGGACATGGCAGGATATGGCCATGGTACGTGTCAGGACGCGTCAGGACATGGCAGGGCGTGGCCATGGCACGAGTCAAGATGTCGTAGGACATGGTAGGATATGGCAATGGTATGTGTCAGGACGCGTCAGGACGCGTCAGGACATGGCCATGGCACGCGTCAGGACGTGGCAGGGTTTGGCCATGGCACGAGTCAGGACATCGCAGGACATGGCCATAGCACGCATCACGACGTGTCAAGGCGTGGTCATGGCACAAGTTAGGACGTTGCAGGACATAGCAGGATATGGCCATGGTACGTGTCAGGACGCGTCAGGACATGGGAGAGCGTGGCCATGCACGAGTCAAGACGTCGCAGGACATGGCAGCATATGGCCATGGTTCGTGTCAGGACGCCTCCGGACATGGCCATGGCATGCGTCAGGACGCGTCAGGACATTGCAGGGCATGGACATGGCACGAGTCAAGACGTCGCAGGACATGGCATGATATGGCAATGGTACGTGTCAGGACGCGTCAGGACATGGCCATGGCATGCATCAGGACGTGGCAGGGTGTGACCATGGCACGAGTCAGGACGTCGTAGGACATGGCCATGGCACGCGTCAGGACGTGGCAGGGCATGGTCATCGCACAAGTTAGGACGTTGCAGGACATGGCAAGATAAGGCCATGGTACGTGTCAGGACGCATCAGGACATGGCAGGGCGTGGCCATGCCACGAGTCAAGACGTCGCAGGACATGGCAGGATATGGCCATGGTACATATCAGGACGCGTCAGGACATGGCCGAGCGTGGCCATGCCACGAGTCATGACGTCGCAGGACATGGCAGGATATGGCCATTGTACGTGTCAGGACGCGTCGGGACATGGCCATGGCACTCGTCAGGACGTGGCAGAGTGTGGCCATTGCATGAGTCAGGACGTCGCAGGACATGGCCATGGCACGCTTCATGACGTGGCAGGGCGTGGTCATGGCACAAGTTAGGACATTGCAGGACATGGCAGGATATGACCATGGTACGTGTCAGGACGCGTCAGGATGTGGCAAGGCGTGACCGTGGCACGAGTCGGGACGTCGCAAGACATGGCAGGGCATGGCCATGGCACGAGTCGGGACCTTGCAGGACGTGTCAGGACATGGCCATGGCACGTGTCAGGACGCGTCATGACATGGCAGGGCGTGGCCATTGCACGAGTCAAGACGTCGCAAGACATTGCAGGATATGGCCATGGTTCGTGTCTAGACGCGTCAGGACATGGCCATGGCACGCGTCAAGACGTGGTAGGGTGTGGCCATGGCACGAGTCAGGACGCCGCAAGACTGGCCATGGCACGTGTCAGGACTTGGCAGGGCGTGGTCATGGCAGAAGTTAGGACGTCGCAGGACTTGGCAGGACATGCCCATGGCACGTGTCTGGACGCGTCAAGACATGGCAGTGCGCGACCATGGAACGAGTCGGGACGTCGTAGGACATGGCAGGGCGTGGCCATGGCACGAGTCGGGACGTTGCAGGACATGGCAGGGCGTGGCCAGGGCACGAGTCGGACGTCGCAGGATGCGTCAGGACATGGCCATGGCACGTGTCAAGACATGGCCATGGCATGTGTACGGACGCATCAGGACATGGCCATAGCACTTGTGGGGACGAGTGGGGACGTCGCAGGACATGGCAGGGCATGTCCATGACACGTGTAGGAACGCATCAAGACATGGCCATGGCACTTGTCAAGACGCGTCAGGACATGGCAGGGCGTGGCCATGGCACGAGTCGGGACGTTGCAGGACATGGCAGGGCGTGGCCATGGCACGAGTCACGATGTGGCATGACGTACCAGGACATGGCCATGGCATGTGTCAGGATGCGTCAAGACATGGCAGGGCGTGGTCATGGCACGAGTCGGGACGTTGCAGGACATGGCAGGACGTGGCCATGGCACAGTCGGGACCTCGAAGGACGTGTCAGGACATGGCCATGGCACGTGTCAGGACGTGTCATGACATGGAAGGGCGTGGCCATGCCACGAGTCAAGACGTCGCAGGACATGGCGGGATATGGCCATGGTACGTGTAAGGACGCGTCAGGACATGGCCATGGTACGCGTTAGGACGTGGCAGGGTGTGGCCATGGCACGAGTCAGGACATCGCAGGACATGGCCATGGCACGCATCACGACGTGGCAGGGTGTGGTCATGGCACAAGTTAGGACGTTGCAGGACATGGCAGGATATGGCCATGATACGTGTCAGGACGCGTCAGGACATGGTAGGGCGTGGCCATGGCATGAGTCAGGACGTCGCAGGACATGGCAGGGCGTGGCCATGGCACGAGTCGGGACGCCGTAGGATGCGATAGGACATGGCCATGGCACGTGGTAGGATGCATCAGGACATGGAAGGGCGTGGCCATGGCACGTGTAGGGACGTATCCGGACATGGCCATGGCACTTGTCAAGACGCGTCAAGACATATCAAGGCGTGGCAATGGCACGAGTCAGGACGTCGCAGGACATGGCAGGGCGTGGCCATCGCACGAGTCGGGACGTCGCACGACATGGCAGGGCGTGGCCATGGCACGAGTCCAGACCTCGCAGGACGTGTCAGGACATGGCCATGGCACGTGTCAAGACGCATTAGGACATGGCAGGGCGTGGCCATGGCACGAGTCAAGATGTCGTAGGACATGGCAGGATATGGCCATGGTACGTGTCAGGACGCGTCAGGACATGGCAGGGCGTGGCCATGGCACGAGTCAAGATGTCGTAGGACATGGTAGGATATGGCAATGGTATGTGTCAGGACGCGTCAGGACGCGTCAGGACATGGCCATGGCACGCGTCAGGACGTGGCAGGGTTTGGCCATGGCACGAGTCAGGACATCGCAGGACATGGCCATAGCACGCATCACGACGTGTCAAGGCGTGGTCATGGCACAAGTTAGGACGTTGCAGGACATAGCAGGATATGGCCATGGTACGTGTCAGGACGCGTCAGGACATGGGAGAGCGTGGCCATGCACGAGTCAAGACGTCGCAGGACATGGCAGCATATGGCCATGGTTCGTGTCAGGACGCCTCCGGACATGGCCATGGCATGCGTCAGGACGCGTCAGGACATTGCAGGGCATGGACATGGCACGAGTCAAGACGTCGCAGGACATGGCATGATATGGCAATGGTACGTGTCAGGACGCGTCAGGACATGGCCATGGCATGCATCAGGACGTGGCAGGGTGTGACCATGGCACGAGTCAGGACGTCGTAGGACATGGCCATGGCACGCGTCAGGACGTGGCAGGGCATGGTCATCGCACAAGTTAGGACGTTGCAGGACATGGCAAGATAAGGCCATGGTACGTGTCAGGACGTGTCAGGAAATGGCAGGGCGTGGCCATGCCACGAATCAAGACGTCGCAGGACATGGCAGGATATGGCAATGGTACGTGTCAGGACGCATCTGGACATGGCCAGGGCACTCGTGAGGACATGGTAGGGCGTGGCTATGGCACGGTCGGGACCTCAAAGGACGTGTCAGGACATTGCCATGGCACGTGTCAGGAGGCGTCAGGACATGGCAGGGCGTGGCCATGCCACGAGTCAAGCCGTCGCAGGACATGTCGGGATATGGCCATGGTACGTGTCAGGACGCGTCAGGACATGGCCATGGCATGCGTCAGGACGTGGCAGGGTTTGGCCATGGCACGAGTCAGGACATCAAAGGACATGGCCATGACCGCATCACGACGTGTCAGGGCGTGGTCATGGCAAAGTTAGGACGTTGCATGACTTGGCAGGATATGGCCATGGTACGTGTCAGGACGTGTCAGGACATGGGATGGCGCGGCCATGCCACGAGTCAAGACGTCGCAGGACATGGCAGGATATGGCCATGGTTCGTGTCAGGACGCGTCAGGACATGACCATGGCATGCGTCAGGACGCGTCAGTACATGGCAGGGCGTGGCCATGGCATGAGTCAAGACGTCGCAGGACATGGCAGGATATGGCAATGGTACGTGTCAGGACGCGTCAGGAAATGGCCATGGCATGCGTCTGGACGTGGCATGGTGTGACCATTGCACGAGTCAGGACGTCGCAGGACATGGCCATGGCACGCGTCAGGACGTGGCAGGGCTTGGTCATGGCACAAGTTAGGACGTCGCAGGACATGGCCATGACACGTGTCAGGACGCGGCAGGACATGGCAGGGCGTGGCCATGGCACGAGTCGGGACGTCGCAGGACATGGAAGGGCGTGGCCATGGACAGAGTCGGGACATCGCAGGATGCGTCAGGACATGGCCATGGCACGTGTCAGGACGCATCAGGATATGGCCATGGCACGTGTTAGGACGCATAAGGACATTGACATAGCACGTGTCCGGACGCGTCAGGACGTGGAAGGGCGTGGCTAAGGCACGAGTCGGGACATGGCAGGGCGTGGACATGGCACGTGTCAGGACGCATCAGAGCATGGCCATGGCACTTGTCAGGACGCGTCGGGACATGGCACGGCATGGCCCTGGCACGAGTCGGGACGTCGCAGGACATGGCAGGGCGTGGCCATGGCACGAGTCGGGACGTCGCAGGATGCTTCAGGACATGGCCATGGCACGTGTCAGGACGCATCAGGATACGGCCATGGCACGTGTCAGGATGCATAAGGACATGGCCATAGCACGTGTCCGGACGCGTCAGGACATGGAAGGGCTAGCCATGGCACGAGTGGGGACGTCGCAGGACATGGCATGGCATGGCCATGACACGTGTAGGGACGCATCAAGACATGGCCATGGCACTTGTCAAGACGCGTCAGGATATGGCAGGGCGTGGCCATGGCACGAGTCGAGATGTTGCAGGACATGGCAGGGCGTGGCCATGGCACGAGTCAGGATGTCGCAGGATGTATCAGGACATGGCCATGGCACGTGACAGGACGCGTCAAGCCATGGCAGGACTTGGTCATTGCACGAGTCGGGACGTCGCAGGACATGGCAGGACGTGGCCATGGCACAGTCAGGACCTCGTAAGACGTGTTAGGACATGGCCATGGCACGTGTCAGGACGCGTCAGGACATGGCAGGCCGTGGCCATGCCACGAGTCAAGACGTCGCAGGACATGGCGGGATATGGCCATGGTACGTGTCAGGACGCGTAAGGACATGGCCATGGCACGAGTCAGGACATTGCAGGACATGGCCATGGCACGCATCACGACGCGGCAGGGTGTGGCCATGGCACGAGTCGGGACCTCGCAGGACGTGTCAAGACATGGCCATGGCATGTGTCAGGACGCGTCAGGACATGGCAGGGCGTGGCCAGAGCACGAGTCAAGATGTCGCAGGACATGGCAGGATATGGCCATGGTACGTGTCAGGACGCGTCAGGACATGGCAGGGCGTGGCCATGCCACGAGTCAAGACGTCGCAGGACATAGCAGGATATGGCCATGGTACATATTAGGATGCGTCAGGACATGGCCACGAGTCAAGACGTCGCAGGACATGGCAGGATATGGCCATGGTACGTGTCAGGACGTGTCAGGAAATGGCAGGGCGTGGCCATGCCACGAATCAAGACGTCGCAGGACATGGCAGGATATGGCAATGGTACGTGTCAGGACGCATCTGGACATGGCCAGGGCACTCGTGAGGACATGGTAGGGCGTGGCTATGGCACGGTCGGGACCTCAAAGGACGTGTCAGGACATTGCCATGGCACGTGTCAGGAGGCGTCAGGATATGGCAGGGCGTGGCCATGCCACGAGTCAAGCCGTCGCAGGACATGTCGGGATATGGCCATGGTACGTGTCAGGACGCGTCAGGACATGGCCATGGCATGCGTCATGACGTGGCAGGGTTTGGCCATGGCACGAGTCAGGACATCAAAGGACATGGCCATGACACGCATCACGACGTGTCAGGGCGTGGTCATGGCAAAGTTAGGACGTTGCATGACTTGGCAGGATATGGCCATGGTACGTGTCAGGACGTGTCAGGACATGGGATGGCGCGGCCATGCCACGAGTCAAGACGTCGCAGGACATGGCAGGATATGGCCATGGTTCGTGTCAGGACGCGTCAGGACATGACCATGGCATGCGTCAGGACGCGTCAGTACATGGCAGGGCGTGGCCATGGCATGAGTCAAGACGTCGCAGGACATGGCAGGATATGGCAATGGTACGTGTCAGGACGTGTCAGGAAATGGCCATGGCATGCCTCTGGACGTGGCATGGTGTGACCATTGCACGAGTCAGGACGTCGCAGGACATGGCCATGGCACGCGTCAGGACGTGGCAGGGCTTGGTCATGGCATAAGTTAGGACGTCGCAGGACATGGCCATGACACGTGTCAGGACGCGGCAGGACATGGCAGGGCGTGGCCATGGCACGAGTCGGGACGTCGCAGGACATGGAAGGGCGTGGCCATGGACAGAGTCGGGACATCGCAGGATGCGTCAGGACATGGCCATGGCACGTGTCAGGACGCATCAGGATATGGCCATGGCACGTGTTAGGACGCATAAGGACATTGACATAGCACGTGTCCGGACGCGTCAGGACGTGGAAGGGCGTGGCTAAGGCACGAGTCGGGACGTCGCAGGACATGGCAGGGCGTGGACATGGCACGTGTCAGGACGCATCAGAGCATGGCCATGGCACTTGTCAGGACGCGTCGGGACATGGCACGGCATGGCCCTGGCACGAGTCGGGATGTCGCAGGACATGGCAGGGCGTGGCCATGGCACGAGTCGGGACGTCGCAGGATGCTTCAGGACATGGCCATGGCACGTGTCAGGACGCATCAGGATACGGCCATGGCACGTGTCAGGATGCATAAGGACATGGCCATAGCACGTGTCCGGACGCGTCAGGACATGGAAGGGCTAGCCATGGCACGAGTGGGGACGTCGCAGGACATGGCATGGCATGGCCATGACACGTGTAGGGACGCATCAAGACATGGCCATGGCACTTGTCAAGACGCGTCAGGATATGGCAGGGCGTGGCCATGGCACGAGTCGAGATGTTGCAGGACATGGCAGGGCGTGGCCATGGCACGAGTCAGGATGTCGCAGGATGTATCAGGACATGGCCATGGCACGTGACAGGACGCGTCAAGCCATGGCAGGACTTGGTCATTGCACGAGTCGGGACGTCGCAGGACATGGCAGGACGTGGCCATGGCACAGTCAGGACCTCGAAGGACGTGTTAGGACATGGCCATGGCACGTGTCAGGACGCGTCAGGACATGGCAGGGCGTGGCCATGCCACGAGTCAAGACGTCGCAGGACATGGCGGGATATGGCCATGGTACGTGTCAGGACGCGTAAGGACATGGCCATGGCACGAGTCAGGACATCGCAGGACATGGCCATGGCACGCATCACGACGCGGCAGGGTGTGGCCATGGCACGAGTCGGGACCTCGCAGGACGTGTCAAGACATGGCCATGGCATGTGTCAGGACGCGTCAGGACATGGCAGGGCGTGGCCAGAGCACGAGTCAAGATGTCGCAGGACATGGCAGGATATGGCCATGGTACGTGTCAGGACGCGTCAGGACATGGCAGGGCGTGGCCATGCCACGAGTCAAGACGTCGCAGGACATAGCAGGATATGGCCATGGTACATATTAGGATGCGTCAGGACATGGCCACGAGTCAAGACGTCGCAGGACATGGCAGGATATGGCCATGGTACGTGTCAGGACGCGTCAGGACATGGCCATGGCACTCGTCAGGACGTGGCAGGGTGTGGCCATGGCACGAGTCAGGACGTCGCAGGACATGGCCATGGCACGCGTCAGGACGTGGCAGGGCGTGGTCATGGCACAAGTTAGGACATTGCAGGACATGGCAGGATATGGCCATGGCACGTGTCAGGACGCGTTAGGACGTGGTAGGGCGTGACCATGGCACGAGTCGGGACGTCGAAAGACATGGCAGGGCGTGGCCATGGCACGAGTCGGGACCTCGCAGGACGTGTCAGGACATGGCCATGGCGCGTGTCAGGATGCGTCATGACATGACAGGGCGTGGCGATGGCACGAGTCAAGACGTCGCAACACATTGCAGGATACTGCCATGGTTCGTGTCTAGATGCGTCATGACATGGCAGGGCACGCGTCAGGACGTGGCAGGGTGTGGCCATGGCACTAGTCAGGACGTGACATGGCCATGGCACGCGTCAGGAATTGCCAGGGCGTGGTCATGGCACAAGTTAGGACGTCGCAGGACATGGCAGGACATGCCCATGGCGCGTGTCAGGACGCGTCAAGACATGGCAGCGCGTGGCCATGGCACGAGTCGGGACGTCGCAGGACATGGCAGGGCGTGGCCCTGGCAGAAGTCAGGACGTCGCAGGATGCGTCAGGACATGGCCATGGCAACTGTCAGGATGCATCAGGATATGGCCATGGCACGTGTCAGGACGCTTATGGACATGGCCATAACACGTGTCCGGACGCGTCAGGACATGGAAGGGCGTGGCCATGGAACGAGTCGGGACGTCGCAGGACATGGCATGGCGTGGCCATGGCATGTGTTGGGACGCATCAGGACATGGCCATGGCACTTGTCAAGACGCGTCAAGACATAGCAAGGCGTGGCAATGGCACGAGTCAAGACGTCGCAGGACTTGGCAGGCCGTGGCCATGGCACGAGTCGGGACGTCGCAAGACATGGCAGGGCGTGGCCATGGCACGAGTCGGGACTTTCGCAGGACGTGTCAGTACATGGCCATGGCACGTGTCAGGACGCGTCAGGACATGGAAGGGCGAGGCCATAGCAAAAGTCAAGATGTCGCAGGACATGGCAGAATATGGCCATGGTACGTGTCAGGACGCGTCAGGACATGGCAGGGCGTGGCCATGGCACGAGTCAAGACATCGCAGGACATGGCAAGATATGGCAATGGTATGTGTCAGGACGCGTCAGGACATGGCCATGGCATTCGTCAAGACGTGGCAGGGTGTGGCCATGGCATGAATCAGGACGTCGCAGGACATGGCCATGACATGCGTCAGGACGTGCCAGGGCGTGCTCATGGCACAAGTTAGGACGTCGCAGGACATGGCCATGGCACGTGTCCGGATGCATCAAGACACGGCAGGGCGTGGCCATAGCACGAGTCGGGACGTCGCAGGACATGGCAGGGCGTGGCCATGGCACGAGTCGGGACGTCGCAGGACATGGCAGGGCGTGGCCATGACACGAGTTGGGACGTCGTAGGATGCGTCAGGACATGGCGATGGCACATGTCAGGACGCATTAGTATATGGCCATGGCACGTGTCAGGACGCATAAGGACATGGCCATAGCACGTGTCCGTACGCGTCAGGACATGGAAGGGTGTGGCCATGGCACGAGTCGGGACGTTGCAGGACATGGCCATGGTACGTGTCATGACGCGACAAGACATGGCAGGGCATGGCAATGCCACGAGTCAAGACGTCGCAGGACATGGCAGGATATGGCCATGGTACGTGTTAGGACGCGTCAGGACATGGCCATGGCACGCGTCAGGACGTGGCAAGGTGTGGCCATGGCACGAGTAAGGATGTCGCAGGACGTGGCAGGGCGTGGTCACGACACAAGTTAAGACGTTGCATGACATAGCAGGATATGGCCATGGTAAATGTCAGGACGCGTCAGGACGTGGAAGGGAGTGGCCATGGCACGTGTAGGGACGCATCAGGACATGGCCATGGCACTTGTCAAGACGCGTCCGGACGCGTCAAGACATGGATGGGCCTGGCCATGGCACGAGTCGGGACATCGCAGGACAGGGGAGGGCGTGGCCATGGCACGAGTCGGGACCTCGCAGAACGTGTCAAGACATGGCCATGGCACGTGTCAGGACGCGTCAGGACATGGCAGGGCGTGGCCAGAGCACAAGTCAAGATGTCGCAAGACATGGCATGATATGGCCATGGTACGTGTCAGGACGCGTCAGGACATGGCAGGGCGTGGCCATGCCACGAGTCAAGACGTCGCAGGACATGGCAGGATATGGCCATGGTACATATCAGGACGCGTCAGGACATGGCCGAGCGTGGCCATGCCACGAGTCATGACGTCGCAGGACATGGCAGGATATGGCCATTGTACGTGTCAGGACGCGTCAGGACATGGCTATGGCACTCGTCAGGACGTGGCAGAGTGTGGCCATTGCATGAGTCAGGACGTCGTAGGACATGGCCATGGCACGCTTCAGGACGTGGCAGGGCGTGGTCATGGCACAAGTTAGGACATTGCAGGACATGGCAGGATATGACCATGGTACGTGTCAGGACGCGTCAGGATGTGGCAAGGCGTGACCGTGGCACGAGTCGGGACGTCGCAAGACATGGCAGGGCGTGGCCATGGCACGAGTCGGGACCTCGCAGGACGTGTAAGGACATGGCCATGGCACGTGTCAGCACGCGTCATGACATGGCAGGGCGTGGCCATTGCACGAGTCAAGACGTCGCAAGACATTGCAGGATATGGCCATGGTTCGTGTCTAGACGCGTTAGGACATGGCCATGGCACGCGTCAAGACGTGGTAGGGTGTGGCCATGGCACGAGTCAGGACGCCGCAGGACTGGCCATGGCACGCGTCAGGACTTGGCAGGGCGTGGTCATGGCAGAAGTTAGGACGTCGCAGGACTTGGCAGGACATGCCCATGGCACGTGTCTAGACGCGTCAAGACATGGCAGTGCGCGGCCATGGCACGAGTCGGGACGTCGTAGGACATGGCAGGGTGTGGCCATGGCACGAGTCGGGACGTTGCAGGACATGGCAGGGCGTGGCCATGGCACGAGTCGGACGTCGCAGGATGCGTCAGGACATGGCCATGGCACGTGTCAAGACATGGCCATGGCATGTGTACGGACGCATCAGGACATGGCCATAGCACTTGTCAAGACGCATCAAGACATAGCAAGGCGTGGCAATGGCACGAGTCAAGACGTCGCAGGACATGGCAGGGCGTGGCCATGGCACGAGTCGGGACGTCGCAGGACATGGCAGGGTGTGGCCATGGCACGAGTCGGGATCTCGCATGGCGTGTCAGTACATGGCCATGGCACGTGTCAGGACGCGTCAGGACATGGAAGGGCGAGGCCATTGCACGAGTCAAGATGTCACAGGACATGGCAGGATATGGCCATGGTACGTGTCAGGACGCGTTAGGACATGGCAGGGCGTGGCCATGGCACGAGTCAAGACGTCGCAGGACATGGCAGGACATGCCAGGGCGTGGCCATGGCACGAGTCGGGATGTTGCAAGACATGAAAGGGCATGGCCATGGCACGAGTCGGGACGTCGCAGGATGCGTCAGGACATGGCCATGGCACGTGTCAGGACGCATCAGGATATGGCCATGGCACGTGTTAGGACGCATAAGGACATGGCCATAGCACGTGTCCGGACGCGTCAGGACGTGGATGGGCGTGGCCATGGCACGAGTCGGGACGTCGCAGGACATGGCAGGGCGTGGACATGGCACGTGTCAGGACGCATCAGAGCATGGCCATGGCATTTGTCAAGACGCGTCATGACATGGCAGGGCATGGCCATGGCACGAGTCGGGACGTCGCAGGACATGGCAGGGCGTGGCCATGGCACGAGTCGGGACGTCGCAGGATGCGCCAGGACATGGCCATGGCACGTGTCAGGACGCATCAGGATACGGCCATGGCACGTGTCATGAAGCATAAGGACATGGCCATGGCACGAGTGGGGACGTCGCAGGACATGGCAAGGCATGTCCATGACACGTGTAGGAACGCATCAAGACATGGCCATGGCACTTGTCAAGACGCGTCAGGACATGGCAGGGCGTGGCCATGGCACGAGTCGGGACGTTGCAGGACATGGCAGGGCGTGGCCATGGCACGAGTCAGGATGTGGCATGACGTACCAGGACATGGCCATGGCATGTGTAAGGATGCGTCAAGACATGGCAGGGCGTGGTCATGGCACGAGTCGGGACGTTGCAGGACATGGTAGGACGTGGCCATGGCACAGTCGGGACCTCGAAGGACGTGTCAGGACATGGCCATGGCACGTGTCAGGACGTGTCATGACATGGAAGGGCGTGGCCATGCCACGAGTCAAGACGTCGCAGGACATGGCGGGATATGGCCATGGTACGTGTAAGGACGCGTCAGGACATGGCCATGGTACGCGTTAGGATGTGGCAGGGTGTGGCCATGGCACGAGTCAGGACATCGCAGGACATGGCCATGGCATGCATCACGACGTGGCAGGGTGTGGTCATGGCACAAGTTAGGACGTTGCAGGACATGGCAGGATATGGCCATGATACGTGTCAGGACGCGTCAGGACATGGCAGGGCGTGGCCATGGCACGAGTCAGGACGTCGCAGGACATGGCAGGGTGTGGCCATGGCACGAGTCGGGACGCCGCAGGATGCGATAGGACTTGGCCATGGCACGTGGTAGGATGCATCAGGACATGGAAGGGCGTGGCCATGGCACGTGTAGGGACGCATCAGGATATGGCCATGGCACTTGTCAAGACGCGTCAAGACATAGCAAGGCGTGGCAATGGCACGAGTCGGGACGTCGCAGGACATGGCAGGGCGTGGCCATCGCACGAGTCGGGACATCGCAGGACATGGCAGGGCGTGGCCATGGCACGAGTCGGGACCTCGCAAGATGTGTCTGTACATGGCAATGGCACGTGTCAGGATGCGTCAGGACATGGTAGGGCGAGGCCATAGCACGAGTCAAGATGTCGTAGGACATGGCAGGATATGGCCATGGTACGTGTCAGGACTCGTCAGGACATGGCAGGGCGTGGCCATGGCACGAGTCAAGATGTCGTAGGACATGGTAGGATATGGCAATGGTATGTGTCAGGACGCGTCACGACGCGGCAAGGTGTGGCCTTGGCACGAGTCAGGACGTCGCATGACATGGCCATGGCACGCGTCAGGACGTGCCAAGGCGTGCTCATGGCACAAGTTAGAACGTCGCAGGACATGGCCATGGCACATGTCCGGACGTGTCAAGACATGGCAAGGCGTGGCCATGGCACGAGTCGGGACGTCGCAGGACATGGCAGGGCGTGGCCATGGCACGAGTCGGGACGTCACAGGACATGGCAGGGCGTGGCCATGACACGAGTCGGGACGTCGCAGGATGCGTCAGGACTTGGCGATGGCACGTGTCAGGACGCATTTGGATATGTCCATGGCACGTGTCAGGACGCATACGGACATGGCCATAGCACGTATCCAGACGCGTCAGGACATGGAAGGGCGTGGCCATGGCACGAGTCGGGACGTCGCAGGACATGGCAGGGCGTGGCCATGGCACGTGTTGGGACGCATCAGGACATGGCCATGGCACTTGTCAAGACGCGCCAAGACATAGCAAGGCGTGGAAATGGACGGAGTCGGGACGTCGCAGGACATGGCAGGTCAAGGCTATGGCACAAGTCGGGACGTCGCAGAACGTGTCAGGACATGGCCATGGCACGTGTCAGGACGCGTCAAGACATGGCAGGGCGTGGCCATGGCACGAGTCGGGATGTTGCAGGACATGGAAGGGCGTGGCCATGGCACGAGTCGGGACCTCGCAGGACGTGTCAGAACATGGCCATGGCACGTGTCTGGACGCGTCAGGACATGGTAGGGCGTGGCCATAGCACGAGTCAACATGTCACAGGACATGGTAGGATATGGCCATGGTACGTGTCTGGACGCGTCAGGACATGGCAGGGTGTGGCCATGCCACGAGTGAGGACGTCGTTGGACATGGCGATGGCACGCGTCAGGACGGGGCAGGGCATGGTCATCGCACAAGTTAGGACGTTGCAGGACATGGCAGGATAAGGCCATGGTACGTGTTAGGACGTGTCAGGACATGGCAGGGCGTGGCCATGCCACGAGTCAAGACGTCGCAGGACATGGCAGGATATGGCAATGGCACGTGTCAGGACGCGTCTGTACATGGCCATGGTACTCGTCAGGACATGGCAGGGCGTGGCCATGGCACAGTCGGGACCTCGAAGGACGTGTCAGGACATTGCCATGGCACGTGTCAGGACGCGTCAGGACATGGCAGGGCGTGGCCATGCCACGAGTCAAGCCGTCGCAGGACATGTCGAGATATGGCCATGGTACGTGTCAGGACGCGTCAGAACATGGCCATGGCACGCGTCAAGACGTGGCAGGGTTAGGCCATGGCACGAGTGAGGACATCGAAGGACATGGCCATGACACGCATCACGACGTGTCAGGGCGTGGTCATGGCACAAGTTAGGACGTTGCATGACTTGGCAGGATATGGCCATGGTACGTGTCAATACGCATAAGGACATGGGAGGGTGTGGCCATGCCACGAGTCAAGACGTCGCAGGACATGGCAGGATATGGCCATGGTTTGTGTCAGGACGCGTCAGGACATGGCCATGGCATGCGTCAGGACGCGTTAGTACATGGCAGGGCGTGACCATGGCACGAGTCAAGACGTTGCAGGACATGGCAGGATATGGCAATGGTACGTGTCAGGACGCGTCAGGAAATGGCCATGGCATGCGTCAGGACGTGGCATGGCGTGACCATGGCACGAGTCAGGACGTCGCTGGACATGGCCATGACACGCGTCAGGACGTGGCAGGGCGTGGTCAGGGCTCATGTTAGGACGTCGCAGGACATGGCCATGGCACGTGTCAGACGCGGCAGGACATGGCAGGGCGTGGCCATGGCACGAGTCGGGACGTTGCAAGACATGGAAGGGCGTGGCCATGGCACGAGTCGGGACGTCGCAGGATGCGTCAGGACATGGCCATGGCACGTGTCATGACGCATCAGGATATGGCCATGGCACGTGTTAGGACGCATAAGGACATGGCCATAGCACGTGTCCGGACGCGTCAGGACGTGGAAGGGCGTGGCCATGGCACGAGTCGGGACGTCGCAGGACATGGCAGGGCGTGGACATGGCACGTGTCAGGACGCATCAGAGCATGGCCATGGCACTTGTCAAGACGCGTCAGGACATGGCAGGGCATGGCCATGGCACGAGTCGGGACGTCGCAGAACATAGCAGGGCGTGGCCATGGCACGAGTCGGGACGTCGCAGGATGCGTCAAGACATGGCCATGGCACATGTCAGGACGCATCAGGATACGACCATGGCACGTGTCAAGATGCATAAGGACATGGCCATGGCACGAGTGGGGACATCACAGGACATGGCAGGGCATGGCCATGGCACATGTAGGAACGCATCAAGACATAGCCATGGAACTTGTCAAGACGCGTCAGGACATGGCAGGGCGTGGCCATGGCACGAGTCGGGACGTTGCAGGACATGGCAGGGCGTGGCCATGGCACGAGTCAGGATGTCGCAGGACGTACCGGGACATGGCCATGGCACGTGTCAGGACGCGTCAAGACATGGCAGGGCGTGGTCATGGCACGAGTCGGGACGTCCCAGGACATGGCAGGACGGAGCCATGGCACAGTCGGGACCTAGAAGGACGTGTCAGGACATGGCCATGGCACGTGTCAGGACGCGTCAGGACATGGCAGGACGTGGCCATTCCACGAGTCAAGACGTCGCAGGACATGGCGGGATATGGCCATGGTTCGTTTCAGGACGCGTCAGGACATGGCCATGGCACGCGTCAGGACGTGGCAGGGTGTGGCCATGGCACTAGTAAGGACATCGCAGGACATGGCCATGGCACGCATCACGACGTGGCAGGGCGTGGTCATGGCACAAGTTAGGACGTTGCAGGACATAGCAGGATATGGCCATGGTACGTGTCAGGACGCGTCAGGACATGGGAGAGCGTGGCCATGCACGAGTCAAGACGTCGCAGGACATGGCAGCATATGGCCATGGTTCGTGTCAGGACGCCTCCGGACATGGCCATGGCATGCGTCAGGACGCGTCAGGACATGGCAGGGCGTGGACATGGCACGAGTCAAGACGTCGCAGGACATGGCATGATATGGCAATGGTACGTGTCAGGACGCGTCAGGACATGACCATGGCATGCATCAGGACGTGGCAGGGTGTGACCATGGCACGAGTCAGGACGTCGTAGGACATGGCCATGGCACGCGTCAGGACGTGGCAGGGCATGGTCATCGCACAAGTTAGGACGTTGCAGGACATGGCAAGATAAGGCCATGGTACGTGTCAGGACGTGTCAGGAAATGGCAGGGCGTGGCCATGCCACGAATCAAGACGTCGCAGGACATGGCAGGATATGGAAATGGTACGTGTCAGGACGCATCTGGACATGGCCATGGCACTCGTGAGGACATGGTAGGGCGTGGCCATGGCACGGTCGGGACCTCAAAGGACGTGTCAGGACATTGCCATGGCATGTGTCAGGAGGCGTCAGGACATGGCAGGGCGTGGCCATGCCACGAGTCAAGCCGTCGCAGGACATGTCGGGATATGGCCATGGTACGTGTCAGGACGCGTCAGGACATGGCCATGGCATGCGTCAGGACGTGGCAGGGTTTGGCCATGGCACGAGTCAGGACATCAAAGGACATGGCCATGACACGCATCACGACGTGTCAGGGCGTGGTCATGGCAAAGTTAGGACGTTGCATGACTTGGCAGGATATGGCCATGGTACGTGTCAGGACGTGTCAGGACATGGGATGGCGCGGCCATGCCACGAGTCAAGACGTCGCAGGACATGGCAGGATATGGCCATGGTTCGTGTCAGGACGCGTCAGGACATGACCATGGCATGCGTCAGGACGCGTCAGTACATGGCAGGGCGTGGCCATGGCACGAGTCAAGACGTCGCAGGACATGGCAGGATATGGCAATGGTACGTGTCAGGACGCGTCAGGAAATGGCCATGGCATGCGTCTGGACGTGGCATGGTGTGACCATTGCACGAGTCAGGACGTCGCAGGACATGGCCATGGCACGCGTCAGGACGTGGCAGGGCTTGGTCATGGCACAAGTTAGGACGCCGCAGGACATGGCCATGACACATGTCAGGACGCGGCAGGACATGGCAGGGCGTGGCCATTGCACGAGTCAAGACGTCGCAAGACATGGCCATGGCACGAGTCAGGACGCATCAGGATATGGCCATGGCACGTGTTAGGACGCATAAGGACATTGACATAGCACGTGTCCGGACGTGGAAGGGCGTGGCTAAGGCACGAGTCGGGACGTCGCAGGACATGGCAGGGCGTGGACATGGCACGTGTCAGGACGCATCAGAGCATGGCCATGGCACTTGTTAAGACGCGTCGGGACATGGCACGGCATGGCCCTGGCACGAGTCGGGACGTCGCAGGACATGGCAGGGCGTGGCCATGGCACGAGTCGGGACGTCGCAGGATGCGCCAGGACATGGCCATGGCACGTGTCAGGACGCATCAGGATACGGCCATGGCACGTGTCAGGATGCATAAGGACATGGCCATAGCACGTGTCCGGACGCGTCAGGACATGGAAGGGCTAGCCATGGCACGAGTGGGGATGTCGCAGGACATGGCAGGGCATGGCCATGACACGTGTAGGGACGCATCAAGACATGGCCATGGCACTTGTCAAGACGCGTCAGGATATGGCAGGGCGTGGCCATGGCACGAGTCGAGATGTTGCAGGACATGGCAGGGCGTGGCCATGGCACGAGTCAGGATGTCGCAGGATGTATCAGGACATGGCCATGGCACGTGACAGGACGCGTCAAGACATGGCAGGACTTGGTCATTGCACGAGTCGGGACGTCGCAGGACATGGCAGGACGTGGCCATGGCACAGTCAGGACCTCGAAGGACGTGTTAGGACATGGCCATGGCACGTGTCAGGACGCGTCAGGACATGGCAGGGCGTGGCCATGCCACGAGTCAAGACGTCGCAGGACATGGCGGGATATGGCCATGGTACGTGTCAGGACGCGTAAGGACATGGCCATGGCACGAGTCAGGACATCGCAGGACATGGCCATGGCACGCATCACGACGTGGCAGGGCGTGGTCATGGCACAAGTTAGGACGTTGCAGCACATGGCAGGATATGGCCATGGTACGTGTCAGGATGCGTCAGGACATGGCCATGGCACGCGTCAGGACGTGGCAGGGTTTGGCCATGGCACGAGTCAGGACATCGCAGGACATGGCCATGGCACGCATCACGACGTGTCAGGTCGTGGTCATGGCACAAGTTAGGACGTTGCAAGACATGGCAGGATATGGCAATGGTACATGTCAGGACGCGTCAGGACATAGGAGAGCGTGGCCATGCCACGAGTCAAGACGTCGCAGGACATGGCAGGATATGGCCATGGTTCGTGTCATGACGCGTCAGGACAGGGCCATGGCACGCGTCAGGACATGGCAGGGCGTGGTCATGGCACTAGTTAGGACGTCGCAGGACATGGCATGATATGGCAATGGTACGTGTCAGGACGCGTCAGGACATGGCCATGGCATGCATCAGGACGTGGCAGGGTGTGACCATGGCACGAGTCAGGACGTCGTAGGACATGGCCATGGCACGCGTCAGGACGTGTCAGGACATTGCAGGACATGGACATGGCATGAATCACGACGTGGCAGGGCGTGGTCATGGCACAAGTTAGGACGTTGCAGGACATGGCAGGATATGGCCATGGTACGTGTCAGGACGCGTTTGGACAAGGTAGGGCGTGGCCATGCCACGAGTCAAGACGTCGCAGGACATGGCAGGATATGGCCATGGTACTAGTTAGGACACGTCGAGACATGGCCATGACACACGTCAGGACGCATCAGGATATGGCAGGGCGTGGCCATGGCACGAGTCAAGACGTCGCAGGACATGGCAGGATATGGCAATGGTACGTGTCTGGACGCGTCAGGACATGGCCATGGCATGCGTCAGGACGTGGCAGGGTGTGGCCATGGCACGAGTTAGGACGTCGCAGGACATGGCTATGGCACGTGTCAGGACGCGGCAGTACATGGCAAGGCGTGACCATTGCACGAGTCGGGACGTCGCAGGACATGGCAGGGCATGGCCATGGCACGAGTCGGGACGTCGCAGGATGCGTTAGGACATGGCCATGGTACATGTCAAGACGCATCAGGATATGGCCATGGCACGTGTCCGGACGCGTCAGGAGACGGAAGGGCGTGGCAATGGCACGAGTCGGGACGTCGATGCACATCGCAGGGCGTGGCCATGGCACGTGTTAGGACGCATCAAGACATGGCCATGGCACTTGTCAAGACGCATCAGGACATGGCAGGGCGTGGCCATGGCACGAGTCAGGATGTCGCAGGACATGGCAGGGCGTGGCCATGGCACGACTCGGGACATCGCAGGACGTTTGAAGACATGGCCATGGCACGTGTCAGGACGCATCAGGACATGGCAGGGCATGGCCATGGAAAGTGTAGGGACGCATCAAGACATGGCCATGGCACTTGTCAAGACGCGTCAGGACATGGCAGGGCGTGGTCATGGCACGAGTTGGGACATTGCAGGACATGGCAGGGCGTGGCCATGGCACGAGTCAGGACGTCGCAAGACGTATCAGGACATGGCCATGGCACGTGTCAGGACGCGTCAAGACATGGCAGGGCGTGGCCATGGCAGGAGTCGGGACGTCGCAGGACATGGAAGGGCGTGGCCATGGCACAGTCGGGACCTCGAAGGACGTGTCAGGACATGGCCATGGTACGTGTCAGGACGCGTCACGACATGGCAGGGCGTGGCCATTCCACGAGTTAAGACGTCGCAGTACATGGCGGGATATGGCAATGCTACGTGTAAGGACACGTCAGGACATGGCCGTGGGCACGCGTCGGGACGTGGCAGGGTGTAGCCATGGCACGAGTCAGGACATCGCAGGACATGGCCATGGCACGCATCACGACGTGGTAGGGCGTGGTCATGGCACAAGCTAGGACGTTGCAGGACATGGCAGGATATGGCCATGGTACCTGTCAGGACGCGTCAGGACTTGGCAGGGTGTGGCCATGCCACGAGTCAAGACATCGCAGGACATGGCAGGATATGGCCATGGTACGTGTCAGGACGCGTCAGGACATGGCCATGACACGCGTCAGGACGTCTCAGGATATGGCAGGGCGTGGTCATCGCACAAGTCAGGACGTCGCAGGACATGGCAGGATATGGCTTTGGTACGTGTCAGGACGCATCAGGACGTGGCCATGGTACGTGTCAAGATGCGTCTGGACATGGCCATGGGACGTATCAGGATATGGCCAAGGCACGTGTCAGGACGGATAAGGACATGGCCATGGCACGTGTCCAGACGCGTCAGGACATGGAAGGACGTGGCCATGGCACGAGTCGGGATGTCGCAGGACAGGGCAGGGCGTGGCCATGGCACGTGTAGGGACGCATCAGGACATGGCCATGGCACTTGTCAAGACGCATCAATACATAGCAGGGCGTGGCCATGGCACAAGTCGGGACGTCGCAGGACATGGCAGGGCGTGGCCATGGCACGAGTCGGAACATCGCAGGACGTGTCAGGACATGGCCATGGCACGTGTCAGGACGCGTCAAGACATGGCAGGGCGTGGCCATGGCACGAGTCAGGACGTCACAGAACATGGCAGGGCGTGGCCATGGCACGAGTCGTGGCCTCGAAGGACGTGTCAAGCATGGCCATGGCACGTGTCAGGATCTTTAGGACATGGCAGGGCGTGGCCATAGCACGAGTCTAGATGTCGCAGGACATGGCACGATATGGCCATGGTACGTGTCAGGACGCGTCAGGACATTGCAGGGCGTGGCCATGCCACGAGTCAAGACGTCGCAGGACATGGCAGGATATGGCTATGGTACGTGTTAGGACGCGTCAAGACATGGCCATGGCACGCGTCAGGACGTGGCAGGGCGTGGCCATGGCACGAGTCGGGACGTCGTAGGACATGGCAGGGCATGGCCATGGCACGAGTCGGGACGTCGCAGGATGCGTCAGGACATGGCAATGGTACATGTCAGGACGCATCAGGATATGGCCATGGCACGTGTCCGGACGCGTCAGGACACGGAAGGGCGTGGCCATGGCACGAGTCGGGACGTCGATGCACATGGCAGGGCGTGGCCATGGCACGAGTCGGGACATCGCAGGACATGGCAGGGCGTGGCTATCGCACCAGTCGGGATGTCGCAGGACGAGTCAGGACCTTGCCATGGCACGTGTCAGGACGCGTCAAGACATGGCAGGGCATGGCAATGCCACAAGTCAAGACTTCGCAGGACATGGCAGGATATGGCCATGGTACGTGTTGGGACGCGTCAGGACATGGCCATGGCACGCGTCAGGACATGGCAAGGTGTGGCCATGGCACGCGTCAGGACGTGGCAAGGTGTGGCCATGGCACGAGTAAGGATGTCGCAGGACGTGGCAGGGCGTGGTCATGACACATGTTAGGACGTTGCATGACATGGCAGGATATGGCCATGGTAAATGTCAGGACGCGTCAGGACGTGGAAGGGAGTGGCCATGGCACGAGTCGGGACGTCAGAGGACATGCATGCGTGGCCATGGCACGTGTAGGGATGCATCAGGACATGGCCATGGCACTTGTCAAGATGCGTCAGGACGCACCAAGACATGGCAGGGCTTGGCCATGGCACGAGTTGGGACGTCGCAGGACACGGCAGGGTGTGGCCATGGCACGAGTCGGGACCTCGCAGGACGTGTCAAGACATGGCCATGGCACGTGTCAGGACGCGTCAGGACATGGCAGGGCGTGGCCAGAGCACGAGTCAAGATGTCGTAGGACATGGCAGGATATGGCCATGGTACGTGTCAGGACATGGCAGGGCGTGGCCATGCCACGAGTCAAGACGTCGCAGGACATGGCAGGATATGGCCATGGAACATATCAGGATGCGTCAGGAGATGACCGAGCGTGGCCATGCCACGAGTCAAGACGTTGCAAGACATGGCAGGATATGGCCATGGTGCGTGTCTGGACGCGTCAGGACATGGCCATGGAACGCGTCACGACGTGGTAGGGTTTGGCCATGGCACGAGTCAGTACGTCGCAGGACTTGGCCATGGCACACGTCAGGACATGGCTGGGCGTGGTCATGGCACAAGTTAGGACGTCGCACGACATGGCAGGACATGGCCATGGCACGTGTCAGGACGCGTCAGGACATGGCAGGGCGTGGCCATGGCACGAGTCGGGACGTTGCAGGACATGGCAGGGCGTGGCCATGGCACGAGTCGGGACGTCGCAGGATGCGACAAGACATGGCCATGGCACGTGGTAGGACGTATCAAGATATGGCCATGGCACGTGTGGAGACGCATAAGGACATGGCAATAGACGGTGTCCGGACGCGTCAGGACATGGAAGAGCGTGGCCATGGCACGTGTAGGGACGCATCAGGAAATGGCCATGGCACTCGTCAAGACGCGTCAAGACATAGCAAGGCGTGGCAATGGCACGAGTCGGGACGTCGCAGGACATGGCAGGGCGTGGCCATCGCACGAGTCGGGACGTCGCAGGACGTGTCAGGACCTTGCCATGGCACGTGTCAGGACGCGTCAAGACATGGCAGGGCGTGGCCATAGTACGAGTCAAGATGTCGCTGGACATGACAGGATATGGCCACGGTACGTGTCAGGATGCGTCAGGACATGGCAGGGCGTGGCCATGCCACGAGTCGGGACGTTGCAGGACGTGTCAGGACCTTGCCATGGCACGTGTCAGGACGCGTCAGGACATGGCAGGGCGTGGCCATAGTACGAGTCAAGATGTCGCTGGACATGGCAGGATATGGCCATGGTACGTCTCAGGACGCGTCAGGACATGGACGGGCGTGGCCATGCCACGAGTCAAGACGTCGCAGGACTTGGCAGGATATGGCTATGGAACATATTAGGATGCGTCAGGACATGACCGAGCGTGGCCATGCCACGAGTCAAGACGTTGCAAGACATGGCAGGATATGGCCATGGTACGTGTCAGGACGCGTCAGGACATGGCCATGGCACTCGTCAGGACGTGGCAGGGTGTGGCCATGGCATGAGTCAGGACGTCGCAGGACATGACCATGGCACGCGTCAGGACGTGGCAGGGCGTGGTCATGGCACAAGTTAGGACATTGCAGGACATGGCAGGATATGGCCATGGTACGTGTCAGGACGCGTCAGGACTTGGCAGGGCGTGACCATGGCACGAGTCGGGACGTCGCAGGACATGGCAGGGCGTGGCCATGGCACGAGTCGGAATGTCGCAGGACATGTATGGACATGGCCATGGCACGTGTCAGGACGCGTCAAGACATGGCAGGGCGTGGCCATGGCACGAGTCGGGACGTCGCAGGACATGGCAGGGCGTGGCCATGGCACGAGTCTTGGCCTCGAAGGACGTGTCAAGACATGGCCATGGCACATGTCAGGATCGTCAGGACAAGGCAGGGCGTGGCCATGCCACGAGTCAAGACGTCGCAGGACATGGCAGGATATGGCCATGGTACGTGTCAGGACGCGTCAAGACATGGCCATGGCACGCGTCAGGACGTGGCAGGGCGTGGCCATGGCACGAGTCAGGACGTCGCAGGACATGGCCATGGCACGCGTCAGGACGTGGCAGGGCGGGGTCATGGCACTAGTTAGGACGTTGACGGACATGGCAGGATATGGCCATGGTACGTGTCAGGACGCGTCAGGACGTGGCAGGGCGTGGCTATGGCGCAAGTCGGGACGTTGCAAGACTTGGCAGGGCGTGGCCATGGCACGAGGCCGGGACCTCGCAGGACGTGTCAGGACATTGCCATGGCACGTGTCAGGACGCGTCATGACATGGCAGGGCTTGGCCATGGCACGAGTCAAGACGTCGCATGACATTTCAGGATATGGCCATGGTACGTGTCTGGACGCGTCAGGACAGGGCCATGGCACGCGTCACGATGTGGCAGGGTTTGGCCATAGCACGAATCAGGACGTCGCAGGACATGGCCATGGCACGTATCAGGATGCGTCAGGACATGGCAGGGCGTGGCCATGGCACGAGTCGGGATGTTGCAGGACATGGTAGGGCATGGCCATGGCACGAGTCGGGACGTCGCAGGATGC
The DNA here is from genome assembly GCA_034376525.1 of Nicotiana benthamiana. Lineage (NCBI taxonomy): Eukaryota > Viridiplantae > Streptophyta > Magnoliopsida > Solanales > Solanaceae > Nicotiana > Nicotiana benthamiana. The sequence continues at coordinate 151,544 of JAXGFW010000031.1, read as the reverse complement.
GACAGGACATGGCCATGGCACGTGGTAGGACGGATCAAGATATGGCCATGGCATGTGTAGACACGCATAAGGACATGGCCATTGACGGTGTCGGGACGCGTCAGGACATGGAAGAGCGTGGCCATGGCACGTGTATAGACGCATCAGGACATGGCCATGGCACTGTCAAGACGCGTCAAGACATAGCAAGGCGTGGCAGTGGCACGAGTCGGGACGTCGCAGGTCATGGCAGGGCTCGGCCATCGCACGAGTCGGGACGTCGCAGGACGTGTCAGGACCTTCCCATGGCACGTGTCAGGACGCGTCAAGAAATGGCAGGGCGTGGCCATGGCACGAGTCAGGACGCCGCAGGACATGTCAAGGCATGGCCATGGCACAAGTCCGGACCTCGCAGGATGTGTCAGGTCATGGCCATGGCACGTCTCAGGACGCGTCAGGACATGGCAGGGCGTGGCCGTAGTACGAGTCAAGATGTCGCTGGACATGGCAGGATATGGCCATGGTACGTGTCAGGACGCGTCAGGACATGGCAGGGCATGGCAATGCCACGAGTCAAGACATCGCAGGATATGGCCATGGTACGTGTTAGGACGCGTCAGGGCATGGCCAAGGCACGCGTCAGGACGTGGCAAGGTGTGGCCATGGCACGAGTAAGGATGTCGCAGGACGTGGCAGGGCGTGGTCATGACACAAGTTAGGACATTGCATGACATGGCAGGATATCGCCATGGTAAATGTCAGGACGCGTCAGGACGTGGAAGGGAGTGGCCATGGCACGAGTCGAGACGTCGCAGGACATGCATGCGTGGCCATGGCACGTGTAGGGACGCATCAGGACATGGCCATGGCACTTGTCAAGATGCGTCAGGACGCGCCAAGACATGGCAGGGCGTGGCCATGGCACGAGTCGGGACGTCGCACGACACGGCAGGGTGTGGCCATGGCACGAGTCGGGACCTCGCAGGACGTGTCAAGACATGGCCATGGCACGTGTCAGGACGCGTCAGGACATGGCAGGGCATGGCCAGAGCAAGAGTCAAGATGTCGCAGGACATGGCATCGGTACGTGTCAGGACGCGTCAGGACATGGCAGGGCATGGCCATGCAACGAGTCAAGACGTCGCAGGACATGGCAGGATATGGCCATGGTACATATCAGGATGCGTCAGGACATGGCCGAGCGTGGCCATGCCACGAGTCAAGACGTTGTAAGACATGGCTGGATATGGCCATGGTACGTGTCAGGACGCGTCAGGACATGGCCATGGCACTCGTAAGGACGTGGCAGGGTGTGGCCATGGCACGAGTCAGTACGTCGCAGGACATGGCTATGGCACGCGTCAGGATGTGGCAGGGCGTGGTCATGGCACAATTTTGGACATTGCAGGAAATGGCAGGACATGGCCATGGCACGTGTCAGGACGCGTCAGGACATGGCAGGGCATGGCCAGAGCAAGAGTCAAGATGTCGCGTGACATGGCATTGGTACGTGTCAGGACGCGTCGCAGGACATGGCACGAGTCGGGACGTTGCAGGACATGGCAGGGCGTGGCCATGGCACGAGTCGGGACGTCGCATGATGCGTTAGGACATGGCCATGGCACGTGTCAGGACATGGCCATGGCATGTGTACGGACGCATAAGGACATGGCCATGGCACTTGTCAAGACGCGTCAAGACATAGCAAGGCGTGGCAATGGCACGAGTCGGGACGTCGCAGGACATGGCAGGGCGTGGCCATGGCACGAGTCGGGACGTCGCATGATGCGTTAGGACATGGCCATGGCACGTGTCAGGACATGGCCATGGCATGTGTACGGACGCATAAGGACATGGCCATGGCACTTGTCAAGACGCGTCAAGACATAGCAAGGCGTGGCAATGGCACGAGTCAAGACGTCGCAGGACATGGCAGGGCGTGGCCATGGCACGAGTCGGGACGTCGCAAGACATGGCAGGGCGTGGCCATGGCACGAGTCGGGACCTCGCAGGACGTGTCAAGACATGGCCATGGCACGTGTCAGGACGCGTCAGGACATGGAAGGGCATGGCCAGAGCAAGAGTCAAGATGTCGCAGGACATGGCATTGGTACGTGTCAGTACGCGTCAGGACATGGCAGGGCATGGCCATGCCACGAGTCAAGACGTCGCAGGACATGGCAGGATATGGCCATGGTACATATCAGGATGCGTCAGGACATGGCCGAGCGTGGCCATGCCACGAGTCAAGACGTTGCAAGACATGGCTGGATATGGCCATGGTACGTGTCAGGACGCGTCAGGACATGGCCATGGCACTCGTAAGGACGTGGCAGGGTGTGGCCATGGCACGAGTCAGTACGTCGCAGGACATGGCCATGGCACGCGTCAGGACGTGGCAGGGCGTGGTCATGGCACAATTTTGGACATTGCAGGAAATGGCAGGATATGGACATGGTACGTGTCAGGACGCGTCAGGATGTGGCAAGGCGTGACCATGGCACGAGTCGGGACGTCGCAAGACATGGCAGGGCGTGGCCATGGCACGAGTCGGGACCTCGCAGGACGTGTTAGGACATGGCCATGGCACGTGTCAGGACGCGTCATGACATGGCAAAGCGTGGCCATGGCACGAGTCAAGACGTCGCAAGACATTGCAGGATATGGCCATGGTTCGTGTCTAGACGCGTTAGGAAATGGCCATGGCACGCGTCAGGACGTGGCAGGGTGTGGCCATGGCACGAGTCAGGACGTCGCAGGACTGGCCATGGCACGCGTCAGGACTTGCCAGGGCGTGGTCATGGCAGAAGTTAGGACGTCGCAGGACATGGCAGGACATGCCCACGGCACGTGTCAGGACACGTCAAGACATGGCAGTGCGCGTCCATGGAACGAGTCGGGACGTCGCAGGACATGGCAGGGCGTGGCCATGGCACGAGTCGGGACGTCGCAGGACATGGTAGGGCGTGGCCATGGCACGAGTCGGGACGTCGCATGATGCGTTAGGACATGGCCATGGCACGTGTCAAGACATGGCCATGGCATGTGTACGGACGCATAAGGACATGGCCATGGCACTTGTCAAGACGCGTCAAGACATAGCAAGGCGTGGCAATGGCCCGAGTCAAGACGTCGCAGGACATGGCAGGGCGTGGCCATGGCACGAGTCGGGACCTCGCAGGACGTGTCAGTACATGGCCATGGCACGTGTCATGCGACGTCCCGACTCGTGCCGTGATCACGCCCTTCCATGTCCTGACGCGTCCGGACACGTGCTATGGCCATGTCCTTATGCGTCCTTACACGTGCCATGGCCATATCCTGATGCGTCCCATGGCCATGTCCTGACGCATCTTGACACGTACCATGGCCATGTCCTGACGCGTCCTGACACGTACCATAGCCATATCCTGCCATGTCCTGTCCAGACTCGTGCCATGACCACGCCCTGCCACGTCTTGACGCGTGCCATGGCCATGTCCTGCGATGTCCTGACTCGTGCCATAGCCACGCCCTGCCACGTCCTGACGCGTGCCTTGGCCATGTCCCGACGCGTCCTGACACGTACCATGTCCATATCCTGCCATGTCCTGCAACGTCCTGACTCGTGCCATAGTCACGCCCTGCCATGTCCAGACGGGTCATGACACGTGCCTGGCCTTGTCCTGACACATCGTGCAACGTCCCGACTCGTGCCATGGCCACGCACTGCCATGTCATGTGACCTCCCGACTCGTGGCATGGCCACGCCCTGCCATGACCTGACGCGTCCTGACACGTGCCATGGCCATGTCCAGACATGTCCTGCGAGGTCCCGACTGTGCCATGGCCACGCCCTGCCATGTCTTGCGACGTCCCGACTCGTGCCATGGCCACGCCCAGCCATTTCTTGACGCGTCCTGACACGTGCCATCGCCATTTCCTGATACGTCCTGCGACGTCCTGACTCGTGCCATGGCCACACCCTGCCATGTCCTGCAATGTCCCGACTCGTGCCATGGCCATGCCCTGCCATGTCCTGACGCGTCTTGACAAGCGCCATGGCCATGTCTTGATCCGTCCCTACACGTCCCATGGCCACACCCTGCCATGTCATACGATGTCCCGACTTGTGCCATGGCCACGCCCTGCCACCTCCTGACGCGTACTGTCACGTACCATGGCATATCCTGCCATGCCATGCAACGTTCTAACTTGTGCAATAACCACGCCCTGCCACGTCTTGACGCGTGCCATGGTCATGTCCTGCGACGTCCTGACTCGTGCCATTGCCACACCCTGCCTCATCCTAACGCGTGCCATGGCCATGTCCTGATGCGTCCTGACACGTACCATGGCCATATCATGCCATGTCCTGTGACGTCTTGACTCATGGCATAGCCACGCCCTGCCATGTCCTGATGCGTCCTGACACGTACCATGGCCATATCATGCCATGTCCTGCAACATCTTGACTCGTGCTATGGCCATGCCGTGCCATGTCCTGACGCGTCCTAACACGTGCAAGGGCCATTTCCTTACACGTCCTGCGAGGTCCCGACTCGTGCCATGGTCACGCCCTGCCATGTCGTGTGACGTCCCGACTCATGCCATGGCCACTCCCTGCCATGTCCTGCGACATCCCGACTTGTGCCATGGCCATGCCCTGCCATGTCCTGACGCGTCTTGACACGTGCCATGGCCATGTCCTGCCATGTCCTACGACGTCCCGACTCGTGCCATGGCCACGCCCTGCCATGTCTTGCGACGTCCCGACCCGTGCCATGGCCACGCCCTGCCATGTCCTGATGCATCCTAGCACGTGCCATGGCCATGTCCAGATGCGTCCTCAGACGTGCCATGGCCATGTCCTGACACATCTTGACATGTACCATGGCCACAACCTGACGCGTCCTGACACATACCATGGCAATATCTTGCCATGTCCTGCGACGTCCTAACTTGTTCCATGACCACGCCCTGCCACGTCCAGACGCATGCCATGGACATGTCCTGCGACGTCCTAACTCGTGCCATGGCCACACCCTGCCACGTCCTGACCATGCCATGGCCATCTCCTGACGCGTCCTGACACGTACAATGGCCATATCCTGACATGTCCTGCGACGTCTTGACTGGTGCCATGGTCACGCCCTGCCATGTCCTGGCGTGTCCTGACACGTGCCATGGCCATGTCCTAACACGTCTTGCGAGGTCCCGACTCGTGCCATGGTCATGCCCTGCCATGTCCTGCGATGTCCTGACTCGTGCCATGACCACGCACTACCATGTCCTGATGCGTCCTGACACGTGCAATGGCCATGTCCTGACACGTCCTGCAACATCCCGACTCGTGCCATGGCCACGCCCTGCCATGTCCTGACGCGTCTTGAGAAGTGCCATGGCCATGTCCTGATACATCCTGACACGTGCCATGGCCACGCCCTGCCATGTCCTTATGCGTCCTGACCCGTGCCATGGCCATATCCTGATGCGTCCTGACACGTGCCATGGCCATGTCTTGACGCATCCTGCGACGTCCCGACTCGTGCCATGGCCACGCCCTGCCATGTCCTGACGCGTCCTGACACGTGCCATGGCCATGTCCTGCGACGTCCTAACTTGTGCCATGACCACGCCCTGCCACGTCATGACATGTGCCATGGCCACGCACTGCCACGTCCTGACACGTGCCATGGCCATGTCCTGACATGTCTTGCGAGGTCCCGACTCGTGCCATGGCCATGCCTTGCCTTGTCCTGCGATGTCCCAACTTGTGCCATGGCCACGCCCTGCCACCTCCTAACGCGTCCTGTCACGTACCATGGCCTTATCCTGCCATACCATGCAACGTCCTAACTTGTGCAATGACCACGCCCTGCCACGTCTTGACGCGTGCCATGGCCATGTCCTGATGCGTCCCTACAAGTGCCATGGCCACGACCTGCCATGTCCTGCGACGTCCCGACTCGTGCCATGGCCACGCCCTTCCATGTCCTGACACGTCCGGACACGTGCCATGGCCATATCTTGATGCGTCCTGACACGTGCCATGGCCATGTCCTGTCACATCCTGCGACGACCCGACTCGTGCCATGGCCACGCCCTGCCATGTGCAGCGACGTCCCGACTCGTGCCATGGCCATGCCCAGCCATGTCCTGACGCGTCCTGACACGTGCCATGGCCATGTCCTGCCATGTCCTCCGACTTCCTAACTTGTGCCATGACCACACCCAGCCACGTCATGACGTGTGCCATGGCCATGTCCTGCGACGTCCTGACTCGTGCCATGGCCACACCCTGCCACGTCCTGACGCGTGCCATGGCCATGTCGTGATGCGTCTAGACACGTACCATGGCCATTTCCTGCAATGTCTTGCGACATCTTGACTCATGCCATGGCCACGCCCTGCCCTGTCATGACTCGTCCTGACACGTGCCATGGCCATGTCCTGGAACATCCTGCGAGGTCCCGACTCATGCCATGGCTACGCCCCGCCATGTTTTGCGACGTCCCGACTCATGCCATTGTCACGCCCTGCCATGTCCTGACGCGTCTTGACAAGTGCCATGGCAATGTCCTGATGCGTCCCTACATGTGCCATGGCCACGCCCTGCCACATCCTGCGAAGTCCCGACTCATGACATGGCCACGCCTTGCCATGTCTTGACGCGTCCGGACACGTGCCATGGCCATGTCCTGACACGTCCTGCGACAACCTGACTCGTGCCATGGCCACGCGCTGCCATGTCCCGCGACGTCCCGACTCGTGCCATTCCCACGCCTTGCTGTGTCTTGACGCGTCTTGACAAGTGCCATGGCCATGTCCTGATACGTCCCTACACGCGCCATGGCCACGCCCTTCAATGTCCTGCGACGTCCCGACTCGTGCCATGGCGACGCCCTTCCAGGCCCTGACGCGTCCAGACACGTGCTATGGCCATGTCCTTATGCGTCCTGACACGTGCCATGGCCATATCCTGATGCGTCCTGACACGTGCCATGGCAATGTCCTGACGCATCCTGCGATGTTCCGACTCGTGCCATGGCCATGCCCTGCCATGACCTGCGACGTCCCGACTCGTGCCATTGCCACGCCCTGCAATGTCCTGACGCATCCCGACACGTGCCATGGCCATGTCCTGCCATGTCCTGCGACAACCTAACAAGTGCTATAACCACGCCCTGCCACGTCCTGACGCGTGCCATGGCCATGTCCTGCGACGTCCTGACTCATGCCATGGCCACACCCTGCCACGTCTTGACTCGTGCCATGGCCATGTCGTGAAGCGTCCAGACACGTACTATGGCCACATCCTGCAATGTCGTGCAACGTCCCGACTCGTGCCATGGCCACGCACTGCCATGTCATGTGACCTCCCGACTCGTGGCATGGCCACGCCCTGCCATGACCTGACGCGTCCTGACACGTGCCATGGCCATGTCCAGACATGTCCTGCGAGGTCCCGACTGTGCCATGGCCACGCCCTGCCATGTCTTGCGACGTCCTGACTCGTGCCATGGCCACGCCCTACCTTGTCCTGACGCGTTTTGACAAGTGCCATGGTAATGTCCTGATGCGTCCCTACACGTGCCATGGCCACGCCCTGCCACGTCCTGCGAAGTCCCGACTCGTGACATGGCCACGCCCTTCCATGTCCTGACGCGTCCGGACACGTGCTATGGCCATATCCTGCCATGTACTGCAACGTCCTAACTTGTGCCATGACCATGCCCTGCCACGTCCTGCGACATCCTGACTCGTGCCATGGCCACACCCTGCCACGTCCTGATGCATGCCATGGCCATGTCCTAACGTGTCCTGACACGTACCATGGCCATATCCTGCCATGTCCTGCGACGTCTTGACTCGTGGCATGGCCACGCCCTGCCATGTCCTGACGCGTCCTAACACGTACCATGGCAATCATGTCCTCCGACATCTTGACTCGTGCAATGGCCACGCCCTGTCATGTCCTGACGCGTCCTGACACGTGCCATGGCCATGTCCTGACACGTCCTGCGAGGTCCCGACTCGTGCCCTGGCCACGATCTTCCATGTCCTGCGATGTCCCGACTCGTGCCATGGCCACGCCCTGCCATGTCTTGACGCGTCCTGACACGTGCCATGGCCATGTCCTGTAACATCATCTGACGTCCCAACTCGTGCCATGGCCATGCTCTGCCATGTGCTACGACGTCCCGACTCGTGCCATGGCCACGCCCTGCTATGTTCTGACGCGTCCTGACACGTGCCATGGCCATGTCCTTCCATGTCCTGCGACGTCCTAACTTGTGCTGTGACCACACCCTGCCACTTCATGACGCCTGCCATGGCCATGTCCTGCGACGTCCTGACTCGTGCCATGGCCACACCCTGCCCATCCTGACGCGTGCCATGGCCATGTCGTGACGCGTCCGGACACATACCATGGCCATATCCTGTCATGTCCTGCAACGTCTTGACTCGTGCCATGGCCACGCCCTGCCATGTCCTGATGCGTCCTGACATGGCCCATGGCCATGTCTTGTCACGTCCTGCGAGGTCCCGACTCGTGCCATGGTCACGCCCTGCCATGTCCTGTGACGTCCCGACTCATGCCATGGCCACGCCCTGCCATGTCCTAGCGCGTCCTGACACGTGCCATGGCCATATCCTCCCTTATCCTGCGACATCTTGACTCGTGCTATGGCCTCGCCTTGCTATGTCCTGACGCGTCCTGACACGTGCCATGGCCATGTCCTGACACGTCCTGCGAGGTCCCGACTCATGCCATGGCCACGCCCAGCCATGTCCTGACGCGTCCTGACACGTGCCATGGCCATGTCCTGACACGTCCTGCGACATCCCGACTCGTGCCATTGCCACGCCCTGCAACGTCCTGACTCGTGCCATGGCCACCCCCTGCCATGTTCTGATGCGTCCTGACACGTGCCATGGCCATGTCCTGACACATGCCATGGCCATGTCCTGACGCATCTTGACACGTATCATGGCCACGTCCTGACGCGTCCTAACACGTACCATGGCCATATCCTGCGATCTTCTGCGACGTCCTCACTCGATCCATGACCATGCCCTGCCTCGTCCTGACGCGTGCAATGGCCATGTTCTACGACGTCCTGACTCGTGCCATAGCCATGCCCTGCCACGTCCTGACGCGTGCCATGGCCATGTCCTGACGCGTCCTGACAGGTACCATGGCCATATCCCGACATGTCCTGCGACGTCCTGACTCGTGCCATGGTCACGCCCTGCCATGTCCTGACGCGTCCTAACACGTGCCATGGCCATGTCCAGCCACGTTCTGCAACGTCCTGACTCGTGCCATGGCCACGCCCTGCCATGTCCTGTGACGTCCCGACTCGTGCCATGGCAACGCCCTGCCATGTCCTGATGCGTCCTGACACGTGCCATGGCCATGTCCTGAAACGTCCTACGACTTCCTGACTCGTGCCATGGCCACGTCCTGCCATGTCTTGACGCGTCTTGACAAGAGCCATGTCCTGATGCGTCCTGACACGTGCCATGGCCACGCCCTGCCATGTCCTACGACGTCCCGACTCGTGCCATGGACACGCCCTTCCATGTCCTATCGCATCCGGACACGTGCTATGTACATGTCCATATGTGTCCTAACATGTTCCATGGCCATCTCTTGATGCATCCTGACACGTGCCATGGCCATGTCCTGACGCATCCTGCGACGTCCCAACTCGTGCCATGGCCATGCCCTGCCATGTCCTGCGACGTCTCGACTCGTACCATGGCCATGCCCAGCCATGTCCTGCCGCGTCCTGAACGTGCCATGTCCATGTCCTGCGACGTCCTAACTTGTGCCATGCCCACACCCTGCCACGTCATGACGCGTGCCATGGCCATGTCCTGCGACGTCTTGACTCGTGCCACGGCCACACCCTGCCACGTCCTGATGCGTGCCATGGCCCTGTCCTAACGCGTCCAGACACGTACCATGGCCATATCCTGCCATGTGCTGCGACATCAACTTGTGCCATGGCCACGCCCTGCCATGTCCTGGCGCATCCTGACACGTGCCATGGCAATGTCCTGACACGTCCTGCGAGGTCCTGACTCGTGCCATGGCCACGCCCTTCGACGTCCCGACGTGTCTTGACACGTACCATGGCCATATCCTGCCATGTCCGGCAACGTCCTAACTTGTGCCATGACCACGTCCTGCCACGTCCTACGACATCCTGACTCGTGCCATGGCCACACTCTGCCACGTCTTGACGCGTGCCATGGCCATGTCCTGGCGCGTTCTGACACGTACCATGGCCATATCCTACCATGTCCTGCGACGTCTTGACTCGTGGCATGGCCACGCCCTGCCATGTCTTGACGCGTCCGGACACGTACCATGGCCATATCTTGCCATGTCCTGCGACATCTTGACTCGTGCCATGGCCACGCCCTGCCATGTCCTGACGCATCCTGACACGAGCCATGGCCATGTCCTGACACGTCCTGCAAGGTCCCGACTCGTGCCATGGCCACGCCCTGCCATGTCCTGCGACGTCCCGACTCGTGCCATGGCCACGCCCTTCCACGTCCTGACGCGTCCTGACACGTACCATGGCCATATCCTACCATGTCATGCAACGTCCTAACTTGTGCCATGACCACACCCTGCCACTACCTGCGACATCCTGACTCGTGCCATGGACACACCCTGCCACGTCCTAACGCGTGCCATGGCCATGTCCTGACGCATCCTGACACGTACCATGGCCATATCCTGCCATGTCCTGTGACATCTTGACTCGTGCTATGGCCACGCCCTGCCATGTCCTGACGCCTCCTGCACGTGCCATGGCCATTTCGTGACACGTTCTGCGAGGTCCCGACTCGTGCCATGGCCACACCTTGCCATGTCCTAACTCCGTCCTTGCACGTGCCATGGCCATGTCCTGCCATGTTCTGCAACGTCCTAACTTGTGCCATGACCACGCCCTGCCACGTCCTGACGCATGCCAAGGCCATGTCCTGATGCGTCCAGACACGTACCATGGCCATATCCTGCAATGTCTTGTGACTTCTTGACTCGTGCTATGGCCACGCCCTGCCCTGTCATGACGCATCTTGACACGTGCCATGGCCATGTCCTGACACGTCCTGCGAGGTCCAGACTCGTGCCATGGCCACGCCCTGCCATGTCTTGCGACGTCCTGACTCGTGCCATAGCCATGCCGTGCCACGTCCTGACGCGTCCTGACACGTACCATGGCCACATCCAGCCATGTCCTGCGACGTCTTGACTCATGGCATGGCCACGCCCTGCCATGTCCTGACGCGTCCTGACACGTACCATGGCCATATCCTGCCATGTCCTACGACATCTTGACTCGTTCTATGGCCACGCCCTGCCATGTCCTGACGCGTCCTGACACGTGCCATGGCCATATCCTGCCATGTCCTGCGACGTCTTGACTGGTGCCATGGCCACGCCCTGCCATGACCTGACGCGTCCTGACACGTGCCATGGCCATGTCCTGACACGTCCTACGAAGTCCCAACTCGTGCCATGGTCACGCCCTGCCATGTCCTGCGACATCCTGACTCGTGCCATGGCCACGCCCTGCCATGTCCTGACGCGTCTTGAGAAGTGCCATGGCCATGTCCTGATACATCCTGACACGTGCCATGGCCACGCCCTGCCATGTCCTTCGACGTCTCGACTCGTGCTATGGCCATGCCCTTCCACATCCTGCGACGTCCCAATTCGTGCCATGGCCACGCCCTGCCATGTCCTGACGCGTCCTGACACGTGCCATGGCCATGTCCTGCGACGTCCTAACTTGTGCCATGACCACGCCCTGCCACGTCCTGACATGTGCCATGGCCACGCACTGCCACGTCCTGACACGTGCCATGGCCATGTCCTGACACGTCCTGCGAGGTCCCGACTCGTGCCAGTGCCACGCCCTGCCATGTCCTGCGACGTTGCAACTTGTGCCATGGCCACGCCCTGCCACCTCGTTACGCGTCCTGACACGTACCATTGCCATATCCTGCCATTCCATGTAACGTCCTAACTTGTGCAATGACCAACCCCTGCCTCGTCTTGACGCGTGCCATGGCCATGTCTTGCGACGTCCTGACTCATGCCATTGCCACAACTTGCCTCGTCCAAACGCGTGCCATGGCCATGTCCTGATGCGTCCTGACACGTACCATGGCCATATCCTGCCATGTCCTGCGACGTCTTGACTCATGGCATGGCCACGCCCTGCCACGTCCTGACGCGTCCTGACACGTACCATGGCCATATCCTGCCATGTCCTGCGACATCTTGACTCGTGCTATGGCCACGGCCTGCCATGTCTTGACGCGTTCCTACACGTGCCATGGCCATGTCCTTACACATCCTGCGAGGTCCTGACTCGTGCCATGGTCACGCCCTGCCATGTCCTGCGACGTCCCGACTCGTGCCATTGCCACACCCTGCCATGTCTGGACGCGTCCTGACACGTGCCATGGCCAAGTCCTTACACGTAGTGCGACGTCCCGACTCGTGCCATGGCCACGCCCTGCCATGTCCTGACGCGTCTTAACAAATGCCATTGCCATGTCCTGATGCGTCCATACAGGTGCCATGGCCACGCCCTGCCATGTCCTGCGACGTCCCGACTCGTGCAATGGCCACGCCCTTCCATGTTCTGACGCGTCCGGACACGTGCTATGGCCATGTCATTATGCGTCCTGACACGTGCCATGGCCATGTCCTGCGACGTCTTGACGCGTGGCATGGCCACGACCTTCCATGTCCTGACGCGTCGTGACACATACCATGGCCATATCCTGCCATGTCCTGTGACGTCCCGACTCGTGCCATGGCCACGCCCTGACGCATCCTGACACGTGCCATGGCCATGTCCTGACGCATCCTGCGACGTCCCGACTCGTGCCATACCACGCCCTGCCATGTGCTACGACGTCCCGACTCTTGCCATGGCCACGCCCTGCCATGTCCTGACGCGTCCTGACACGTGCCATGACCATGTCCTTCCATGTCCTGCGACGTCCTAACTTGTGCCATGACCACACCCTGCCACGTCAAGATGCGTGCCATGGCCATGTCCTGCGACTTCTTGACTCGTGCCATGGCCACACCCTGCCACGTCCTGACGCGTGCCATGGCCATGTCTTGACGCGTCCGGACACGTACCATGGCCATATCTTGCCATGTCCTGCGACATCTTGACTCGTGCCATGGCCACGCCCTGCCATGTCCTGACGCATCCTGACAAGAGCCATGGCCATGTCCTGACACGTCCTGCAACGTCCCGACTCGTGCAATGGCCACGCCCTGCCATGTCCTGCGACATCCCGACTCGTGCCATGGCCACGCCCTTCCACGTCCTGACGCGTCCTGACACGTACCATGGCCATATCCTGCCATGTCATGCAACGTCCTAACTTGTGCCATGACCACACCCTGCCACGTCCTGCGACATCCTGACTCGTTCCATGGACACACCCTGCCACGTCCTAACGCGTGCCATGGCCATGTCCTGACGCGTCCTGACACGTACCATGGCCATATCCTGCCATGTCCTTTGACATCTTGACTCGTGCTATGGCCACGCCCTGCCATGTCCTGACGCGTCCTGACAGGTGCCATGGCCTTGTCCTGACACGTCCTGCGAGGTCCCGACTCGTGCCATGGCCACACCCTGCCATGTCCTGACGCGTCCTGGCACGTGGCATGGCCATGTCCTGCCATGTTCTGCAACGTCCTAACTTGTGCCATGACCACGCCCTGCCACGTCTTGACGCGTGCCACGGACATGTCCTACGAAGTCCTGACTCGTGCCATGGCCACACACTGCCACGTCCTGACGCGTGCCATGGCCATGTCCTGACGCGTCCAGACACGTACCATGGCCATATCCTGCAATGTCTTGCGACCTCTTGACTCGTGCCATGGCCACGCCCTGCCCTGTCATGACGTGTCTTGACACGTGCCATGGCCATGTCCTGACACGTCCTGCGAGGTCCTGACTCGTGCCATGGCCACGCCCTACCATGTCTTGCGACGTCCCGACTCGTGCCATGGAAACTCCGTGCCACGTCCTGACACGTACCATGGCCACATCCAGCCATGTCGTGCGACGTCTTGACTCATGGCCTGGCCACGCCCTGCCATGTCCTGACGCGTCCTGACACGTACCATCGCCATATCCTGCCATGTCCTGCGACATCTTGACTCGTGCTATGGCCACGCCCTGCTATGTCCTGACGCGTCCTGACACGTGCCATGGCCATATCTTGCCATGTCCTGCGACGTCTAGACTGGTGGCATGGCCACGCCCTCCCATGTCCTGACGTGTCCTGACACGTGCCATGGCCATGTCCTGACACGTGCTACGAAGTCCCAACTCGTGCGTAGTCACGCCCTGCCATGTCCTGCGACGTCCTGACTCGTGCCATGGCCACGCCCTGCCATGTCCTGACGCGTCTTGAGAAGTGCCATGGCCATGTCCTGATACATCGTGACACGTGCCATGGGCACGCCCTGCCATGTCCTTCGACGTCTCGACTCGTGCCATGGCCACACCCTTCCACATCCTGCGACGTCCCGATTCGTGCCATGGCCACGCCCTACCATGTCCTGACGCGTCCTGACACGTGCCATGGCCATGTCCTGCGACATCCTAACTTGGGCCATGACCAAGCCCTGCCACGTCCTGACATGTGCCATGGCCACGCACTGCCACGTCCTGACACGTGCCATGGCCATGTCCTTACACGTCCTGCGAGGTCCCGACTCGTGCCATGGCCACGCCCTGCCATGTCCTGCGACATCCCAACTTGTGCCATGGCCACGCCCTGCCACCTCCTGACGCGTCCTGACACGTACCATTGCCATATCCGGCCATGCCATGCAACATCCTAACTTGTGCAATGACCAACCCCTGCCTCGTCTTGACGCGTGCCATGGCCATGTCCTGCGACGTCCTGACTCGTGCCATTGCCACACCCTGCCTCGTCCTAACGCGTGCCATGGCCATGTCCTGATGCGTCCTGACACGTACCATGGCCATATCCTGCCATGTCCTGCGACATCTTGACTCGTGCTATGGCCACGGCCTGCCATGTCTTGACTCGTCCTGACACGTGCCATGGCCATGTCCTTACACGTCCTGCGAGGTACCGACTCGTGCCATGGTCACGCCCAGCCATGTCCTGCGACGTCCCGACTTGTGCCATTGCCACACCCTGCCATGTCTTGACGCGTCCTGACACGTGCCATGGCCATGTCCTTACAAGTACTATGACGTCCCAACTCGTGCCATGGCCACGCCCTGCCATGTCCTGACACGTCTTGACAAGTGCCATGGCCATGTCCTGATGCGTCCATACAGGTGCCATGGCCATGCCCTGCCATGTCCTGTGACGTCCCGACTCGTGCCATGGCCACGCCCTTCCATGTCCTGACGCGTCCGGACACGTGCCATGGCCATGTCCTTATGCGTCCTGACACGTGCCATGGCCATGTCCTGCGACGTCTTGACGCGTGGCATGGCCACGACCTTCCATGTCCTGACGCGTCCTGACACGTACATGGCCATATCCTTCCATGTCATGTGACGTCCCGACTCGTGCCATGGCCACGCCCTGACGCGTCCTGACACGTGCCATGGCCATGTCCTTCCATGTCCTGCGACGTCCTAACTTGTGCCATGACCACGTCCTGCCACGTCCTGACGCGTGCCATGGCCATGTCCTGCGACGTCCTAACTCGTGCCATGGCCACTACCCGCCACGTCCTGACGCATGCCATGGCCATGTCTAGACGCGTCCAGACACGTACCATCGCCATATCCTGCCATGTCTTGCGACGTCTTGACTCGTGCCATGGCCACGCCCTGCCATGTCCTGACGCATCCTGACACATGCCATGGCCATGTCCTGACACATCCTGTGAGGTCTCGACTGGTGCCGTGGCCACGTTCTGCGATGTTTTGCGACGTCCCGACTCGTGCCATGGCCACGCCCTGCCACGCTGTGACGCGCCCTGACACCTACCATGGCCATATCCTGCCATTTCGTGCGACGTCCTAAATTGTTCCATGACCACGCCCTGCCACGTCCTGACGCGTCCCATGGCCATTTCCTGCGACGTCCAGACACGTAGCATGGCCATATCCTGCCATGTCCTGCGACGTCCATGGCCACGTCCAGCCATGTCCTGACGCGTCTTGACAAGTGCCATGTCCTGATGCGTCCTGACATGGCCATGGCACGCATCACGACGTGGCAGGGCGTGGTCATGGCACAAGCTAGGACGTTGCAGGACATGGCAGGATATGGCCATGGTACGTGTCAGGACGCGTCAGGACATGGCAGGGTGTGGCCATGCCACGAGTCAAGACATCGCAGGACATGGCAGGATATGGCCATGGTACGTGTCAGGACGCGTCAGGACATGGCCATGACAGGCGTCAGGACGTCTCAGGATATGGCAGGGCGTGGTCATCGCACGAGTCAGGACGTTGCAGGACATGGCAGGATATGGCTATGGTACGTGTCAGGACGCGTCAGGACGTGGCCATGGTACGTGTCAAGATGCGTCTGGACATGGCCATGGGACGTATCAGGATATGGCCAAGGCACGTGTCAGGACGGATAAGGACATGGCCATGGCACGTGTCCAGACGCGTCAGGACATGGAAGGACGTGGCCATGGCACGAGTCGGGATGTCGCAGGACAGGGCAGGGCGTGGCCATGGCACGTGTAGGGACGCATCAGGACATGGCCATGGCACTTGTCAAGACGCCTCAGTACATAGCAGGGCGTGGCCATGGCACAAGTCGGGACGTCGCAGGACATGGCAGGGCGTGGCCATGGCACGAGGCGGAACATCGCAGGACGTGTCAGGACATGGCCATGGCATGTGTCAGGACGCGTCAAGACATGGCAGGGCGTGGTCATGGCACGAGTCAGGACGTCGCAGAACATGGCAGGGCGTGGCCATGGCACGAGTCGTGGCCTCGAAGGACGTGTCAAGCATGGCCATGGCACGTGTCAGGATCTTCAGGACATGGCAGGGCGTGGCCATAGCACGAGTCTAGATGTCGCAGGACATGGCACGATATGGCCATGGTACGTGTCAGGACGCGTCAGGACATGGCAGGGCGTGGCCATGCCACGAGTCAAGACGTCGCAGGACATGGCAGGATATGGCTATGGTACGTGTCAGGACGCGTCAAGACATGGCCATGGCACGCGTCAGGACGTGGCAGGGCGTGGCCATGGCACGAGTCGGGACGTCGTAGGACATGGCAGGGCATGGCCATGGCACGAGTCGGGACGTCGCAGGATGCGTCAGGACATGGCAACGGTACATGTCAGGACACATCAGGATATGGCCATGGCACGTGTCCGGACGCGTCAGGACACGGAAGGGCGTGGCCATGGAACGAGTCGGGACGTCGATGCACATGGCAGGGCGTGGCCATGGCACGAGTCGGGACGTCGCAGGACATGGCAGGGCGTGGCTATCACACCAGTCGGGATGTCGCAGGACGTGTCAGGACCTTGCCATGGCACGTGTCAGGACGCGTCAAGACATGGCAGGGCGTGGCCATAGTACGAGTCAAGATGTCGCTGGACATGGCAGGATATGGCCATGGTACGTGTCAGGATTCATCAGGACATAGCAGGGCATGGCAATGCCACAAGTCAAGACGTCGCAGGACATGGCAGGATATGGCCATGGTACGTGTTGGGACGCGTCAGGACATGGCCATGGCACGCGTCAGGACGTGGCAAGGTGTTGCCATGGCACGCGTCAGGACGTGGCAAGGTGTGGCCATGGCACGAGTAAGGATGTCGCAGGACGTGGCAGGGCGTGGTCATGACACAAGTTAGGACGTTGCATGACATGGCAGGATATGGCCATGGTAAATGTCAGGACGCGTCAGGACGTGGAAGGGAGTGGCCATGGCACGAGTCGGGACGTCACAGGACATGCATGCGTGGCCATGGCACGTGTAGGGATGCATCAGGACATGGCCATGGCACTTGTCAAGATGCGTCAGGACGCGCCAAGACATGGCAGGGCTTGGCCATGGCACGAGTTGGGACGTCGCAGGACACGGCAGGGTGTGGCCATGGCACGAGTCGGGACCTCGCAGGACGTGTCAAGACATGGCCATGGCACGTGTCAGGACGCGTCAGGACATGGCAGGGCGTGGCCAGAGCACGAGTCAAGATGTCGTAGGACATGGCAGGATATGGCCATGGTACGTGTCAGGACATGGCAGGGCGTGGCCATGCCACGAGTCAAGACGTCGCAGGACATGGCAGGATATGGCCATGGAACATATCAGGATGCGTCAGGAGATGACCGAGCGTGGCCATGCCACGAGTCAAGACGTTGCAAGACATGGCAGGATATGGCCATGGTGCGTGTCTGGACGCGTCAGGACATGGCCATGGCATGCGTCACGACGTGGTAGGGTTTGGCCATGGCACGAGTCAGTACGTCGCAGGACTTGGCCATGGCACACGTCAGGACATGGCTGGGCGTGGTCATGGCACAAGTTAGGACGTCGCACGACATGGCAGGACATGGCCATGGCACGTGTCAGGACGCGTCAGGACATGGCAGGGCGTGGCCATGGCACGAGTCGGGACGTTGCAGGACACGGCAGGGCGTGGCCATGGCACGAGTCGGGACGTCGCAGGATGCGACAGGACATGGCCATGGCACGTGGTAGGACGCATCAAGATATGGCCATGACACGTGTAGAGACGCATAAGGACATGGCAATAGACGGTGTCCGGACGCGTCAGGACATGGAAGAGCGTGGCCAAGGCACGTGTAGGGACGCATCAGGACATGGCCATGGCACTTGTCAAGACGTGTCAAGACATAGCAAGGCGTGGCAATGGCACGAGTCGGGACGTCGCAGGACATGGCAGGGCGTGGCCATCGCACGAGTCGGGACGTCGCAGGACGTGTCAGGACCTTGCCATGGCACGTGTCAGGACGCGTCAAGACATGGCAGGGCGTGGCCATAGTACGAGTCAAGATGTCGCTGGACATGACAGGATATGGCCATGGTACGTGTCAGGATGCGTCAGGACATGGCAGGGCGTGGCCATGCCACTAGTCGGGACGTTGCAGGACGTGTCAGGACCTTGCCATGGCACGTGTCAGGACGCGTCAGGACATGGCAGGGCGTGGCCAGAGCACGAGTCAAGATGTCGCAGGACATGGCAGGATATGGCCATGGTACGTGTCAGGACATGGCACGGCGTGGCCATGCCACGAGTCAAGACGTCGCAGGATATGGCCATGGAACATATCAGGATGCGTCAGGAGATGGCCGAGCGTGGCCATGCCACGAGTCAAGACGTTGCAAGACATGGCAGGATATGACCATGTACGTGTCTGGACGCGTCAGGACATGGCCATGGCACGCGTCACGACGTGGCAGGGTTTGGCCATGGCACGAGTCAGTACGTCGCAGGACTTGGCCATGGCACACGTCAGGACATGGCTGGGCGTTGTCATGGCACAAGTTAGGACGTCGCACGACATGGCAGGACATGGCCATGGCACGTGTCAGGACGCGTCAGGACATGGCAGGGCGTGGCCATGGCACGAGTCGGGACGTTGCAGGACATGGCAGGGCGTGGCCATGGCACGAGTCGGGACGTCGCAGGATGCGACAGGACATGGCCATGGCACGTGGTAGGACGTATCAAGATATGGCCATGGCACGTGTGGAGACGCATAAGGACATGGCAATAGACGGTGTCCGGACGCGTCAGGACATGGAAGAGCGTGGCCATGGCACGTGTAGGGACGCATCAGGACATGGCCATGGCACTCGTCAAGACGCGTCAAGACATAGCAAGGCGTGGCAATGGCACGAGTCGGGACGTCGCAGGACATGGCAGGGCGTGGCCATCGCACGAGTCGGGACGTCGCAGGACGTGTCAGGACCTTGCCATGGCACGTGTCAGGACGCGTCAAGACATGGCAGGGCGTGGCCATAGTACGAGTCAAGATGTCGCTGGACATGACAGGATATGGCCATGGTACGTGTCAGGATGCGTCAGGACATGGCAGGGCGTGGCCATGCCACGAGTCGGGACGTTGCAGGACGTGTCAGGACCTTGCCATGGCACGTGTCAGGACGCGTCAAGACATGGCAGGGCGTGGCCATAGTACGAGTCAAGATGTCGCTGGACATGGCAGGATATGGCCATGGTACGTGTCAGGACGCGTCAGGACATGGACGGGCGTGGCCATGCCACGAGTCAAGACGTCGCAGGACATGGCAGGATATGGCTATGGAACATATTAGGATGCGTCAGGACATGACCGAGCGTGGCCATGCCACGAGTCAAGACGTTGCAAGACATGGCAGGATATGGCCATGGTACGTGTCAGGACGCGTCAGGACATGGCCATGGCACTCGTAAGGACGTGGCAGGGTGTGGCCATGGCATGAGTCAGGACGTCGCAGGACCTGACCATGGCACGCGTCAGGATGTGGCAGGGCGTGGTCATGGCACAAGTTAGGACATTGCAGGACATGGCAGGATATGGCCATGGTACGTGTCAGGACGCGTCAGGACTTGGCAGGGCGTGACCATGGCACGAGTCGGGACGTCGCAGGACATGGCAGGGCGTGGCCATGGCACGAGTCGGAATGTCGCAGGACATGTAAGGACATGGCCATGGCACGTGTCAGAACGCGTCAAGACATGGCAGGGCGTGGCCATGGCACGAGTCGGGACGTCGCAGGACATGGCAGGGCGTGGCCATGGCACGAGTCGTGGCCTCGAAGGACGTGTCAAGACATGGCCATGGCACATGTCAGGATCGTCAGGACAAGGCAGGGCGTGGCCATGCCACGAGTCAAGACGTCGCAGGACATGGCAGGATATGGCCATGGTACGTGTCAGGACGCGTCAAGACATGGCCATGGCACGCGTCAGGACGTGGCAGGGCGTGGCCATGGCACGAGTCAGGACATCGCAGGACATGGCCATGGCACGCGTCAGGACGTGGCAGGGCGGGGTCATGGCACTAGTTAGGACGTTGCAGGACATGGCAGGATATGGCCATGGTACGTGTCAGGACGCGTCAGGACGTGGCAGGGCGTGGCTATGGCGCAAGTCGGGACGTCGCAAGACTTGGCAGGGCGTGGCCATGGCACGAGGCCGGGACCTCGCAGGACGTGTCAGGACATGGCCATGGCACGTGTCAGGACGCGTCATGACATGGCAGGGCTTGGCCATGGCACGAGTCAAGACGTCGCATGACATTTCAGGATATGGCCATGGTACGTGTCTGGACGCGTCAGGACAGGGCCATGGCACGCGTCACGACGTGGCAGGGTTTGGCCATAGCACGAGTCAGGACGTCGCAGGACATGGCCATGGCACACGTCAGGACGTGGCAGGGCGTGGTCATGGCACAAACTAGGACGTCGCACGACATGGCAGGACATGGCCATGGCACGTGTCAGGATGCGTCAGGACATGGCAGGGCGTGGCCATGGCACGAGTCGGGATGTTGCAGGACATGGTAGGGCGTGGCCATGGCACGAGTCGGGACGTCGCAGGATGCGACAGGACATGGCCATGGCACGTGGTAGGACGCATCAAGATATGGCCATGGCATGTGTAGACACGCATAAGGACATGGCCATAGACGGTGTCCGGACGCGTCAGGACATGGAAGAGCATGGCCATGGCACGTGTATAGACGCATCAGGACATGGCCATGGCACTTGTCAAGACGCGTCAAGACATAGCAAGGCGTGGCAATGGCACGAGTCGGGACGTCGCAGGTCATGGCAGGGCTCGGCCATCGCACGAGTCGGGACGTCGCAGGACGTGTCAGGACCTTGCCATGGCACGTGTCAGGACGCGTCAAGAAATGGCAGGGCGTGGCCATGGCACGAGTCAGGACGCCGCAGGACATGTCAAGGCATGGCCATGGCACAAGTCCGGACCTCGCAGGATGTGTCAGGTCATGGCCATGGCACGTCTCAGGACGCGTCAGGACATGGCAGGGCGTGGCCGTAGTACGAGTCAAGATGTCGCTGGACATGGCAGGATATGGCCATGGTACGTGTCAGGACGCGTCAGGACATGGCAGGGCATGGCAATGCCACGAGTCAAGACATCGCAGGATATGGCCATGGTACGTGTTAGGACGCGTCAGGGCATGGCCAAGGCACGCGTCAGGACGTGGCAAGGTGTGGCCATGGCACGAGTAAGGATGTCGCAGGACGTGGCAGGGCGTGGTCATGACACAAGTTAGGACGTTGCATGACATGGCAGGATATCGCCATGGTAAATGTCAGGACGCGTCAGGACGTGGAAGGGAGTGGCCATGGCACGAGTCGAGACGTCGCAGGACATGCATGCGTGGCCATGGCACGTGTAGGGACGCATCAGGACATGGCCATGGCACTTGTCAAGATGCGTCAGGACGCGCCAAGACATGGCAGGGCGTGGCCATGGCACGAGTCGGGACATCGCACGACACGGCAGGGTGTGGCTATGGCACGAGTCGGGACCTCGCAGGACGTGTCAAGACATGGCCATGGCACGTGTCAGGACGCGTCAGGACAGTGCAGGGCATGGCCAGAGCAAGAGTCAAGATGTCGCAGGACATGGCATTGGTACGTGTCAGGACGCGTCAGGACATGGCAGGGCATGGCCATGCAACGAGTCAAGACGTCGCAGGACATGGCAGGATATGGCCATGGTACATATCACGATGCGTCAGGACATGGCCGAGCGTGGCCATGCCACGAGTCAAGACGTTGCAAGACATGGCTGGATATGGCCATGGTACGTGTCAGGACGCGTCAGGACATGGCCATGGCACTCGTAAGGACGTGGCAGGGTGTGGCCATGGCACGAGTCAGTACGTCGCAGGACATGGCCATGGCACGCGTCAGGACGTGGCAGGGCGTGGTCATGGCACAATTTTGGACATTGCAGGAAATGGCAGGACATGGCCATGGCACGTGTCAGGACGCGTCAGGACATGGCAGGGCATGGCCAGAGCAAGAGTCAAGATGTCGCAGGACATGGCATTGGTACGTGTCAGGACGCGTCGCAGGACATGGCACGAGTCGGGACGTCGCAGGACATGGCAGGGCGTGGCCATGGCACGAGTCGGGACGTCGCATGATGCGTTAGGACATGGCCATGGCACGTGTTAGGACATGGCCATGGCATGTGTACGGACGCATAAGGACATGGCCATGGCACTTGTCAAGACGCGTCAAGACATAGCAAGGCGTGGCAATGGCACGAGTCGGGACGTCGCAGGACATGGAAGGGCGTGGCCATGGCACGAGTCGGGACGTCGCATGATGCGTTAGGACATGGCCATGGCACGTGTCAGGACATGGCCATGGCATGTGTACGGACGCATAAGGACATGGCCATGACACTTGTCAAGACGCGTCAAGACATAGCAAGGCGTGGCAATGGCACGAGTCAAGACGTCGCAGGACATGGCAGGGCGTGGCCATGGCACGAGTCGGGACGTCGCAAGACATGGCAGGGCGTGGCCATGGCACAAGTCGGGACCTCGCAGGACGTGTCAAGACATGGCCATGGCACGTGTCAGGACGCGTCAGGACATGGCAGGGCATGGCCAGAGCAAGAGTCAAGATGTCGCAGGACATGGCATTGGTACGTGTCAGTACGCGTCAGGACATGGCAGGGAATGGCCATGCCACGAGTCAAGACGTCGCAGGACATGGCAGGATATGGCCATGGTACATATCAGGATGCGTCAGGACATGGCCGAGCGTGGCCATGCCACGAGTCAAGACGTTGCAAGACATGGCTGGATATGGCCATGGTACGTGTCAGGACGCGTCAGGACATGGCCATGGCACTCGTAAGGACGTGGCAGGGTGTGGCCATGGCACGAGTCAGTACGTCGCAGGACATGGCCATGGCACGCGTCAGGACGTGGCAGGGCGTGGTCATGGCACAATTTTGGACATTGCAGGAAATGGCAGGATATGGCCATGGTATGTGTCAGGACGCGTCAGGATGTGGCAAGGCGTGACCATGGCACGAGTCGGGACGTCGCAAGACATGGCAGGGCTTGGCCATGGCACGAGTCGGGACCTCGCAGGACGTGTTAGGACATGGCCATGGCACGTGTCAGGACGCGTCATGACATGGCAAAGCGTGGCCATGGCACGAGTCAAGACGTCGCAAGACATTGCAGGATATGGCCATGGTTCGTGTCTAGACGCGTTAGGAAATGGCCATGGCACGCGTCAGGACGTGGCAGGGTGTGGCCATGGCACGAGTCAGGACGTCGCAGGACTGGCCATGGCACGCGTCAGGACTTGCCAGGGCGTGGTCATGGCAGAAGTTAGGACGTCGCAGGACATGGCAGGACATGCCCACGGCACGTGTCAGGACACGTCAAGACATGGCAGTGCGCGTCCATGGAACGAGTCGGGACGTCGCAGGACATGGCAGGGCGTGGCCATGGCACGAGTCGGGACGTCGCAGGACATGGTAGGGCGTGGCCATGGCACGAGTCGGGACGTCGCATGATGCGTTAGCACATGGCCATGGCACGTGTCAGGACATGGCCATGGCATGTGTACGGACGCATAAGGACATGGCCATGGCACTTGTCAAGACGCGTCAAGACATTGCAAGGCGTGGCAATGGCACGAGTCAAGACGTCGCAGGACATGGCAGGGCGTGGCCATGGCACGAGTCGGGACGTCGCAAGACATGGCAGGGCGTGGCCATGGCACGAGTCGGGACATCGCAGGACGTGTCAGTACATGGCCATGGCACGTGTCATGCGACGTCCCGACTCGTGCCGTGATCACGCCCTTCCATGTCCTGACGCGTCCGGACACGTGCTATGGCCATGTCCTTATGCGTCCTGACACGTGCCATGGCCATATCCTGATGCGTCCCATGGCCATGTCCTGACGCATCTTGACACGTACCATGGCCATGTCCTGACGCGTCCTGACACGTACCATAGCCATATCCTGCCATGTCCTGTCCAGACTCGTGCCATGACCACGCCCTGCCACGTCTTGACGCGTGCCATGGCCATGTCCTGCGATGTCCTGACTCGTGCCATAGCCACGCCCTGCCACGTCCTGACGCGTGCCTTGGCCATGTCCCGACGCGTCCTGACACGTACCATGTCCATATCCTGCCATGTCCTGCAACGTCCTGACTCGTGCCATAGTCACGCCCTGCCATGTCCAGACGGGTCATGACGCGTGCCTGGCCATGTCCTGACACATCGTGCAACGTCCCGACTCGTGCCATGGCCACGCACTGCCATGTCATGTGACCTCCCGACTCGTGGCATGGCCACGCCCTGCCATGACCTGACGCGTCCTGACACGTGCCATGGCCATGTCCAGACATGTCCTGCGAGGTCCCGACAGTGCCATGGCCACGCCCTGCCATGTCTTGCGACGTCCCGACTCGTGCCATGGCCACGCCCAGCCATTTCTTGACGCGTCCTGACACGTGCCATCGCCATTTCCTGATACGTCCTGCGACGTCCTGACTCATGCCATGGCCACACCCTGCCATGTCCTGCAATGTCCCGACTCGTGCCATGGCCATGCCCTGCCATGTCCTGACGCGTCTTGACAAGCGCCATGGCCATGTCTTGATCCGTCCCTACACGTCCCATGGCCACACCCTGCCATGTCATACGATGTCCCGACTTGTGCCATGGTCACGCCCTGCCACCTCCTGACGCGTACTGTCACGTACCATGGCATATCCTGCCATGCCATGCAACGTTCTAACTTGTGCAATAACCACGCCCTGCCACGTCTTGACGCGTGCCATGGTCATGTCCTGCGACGTCCTGACTCGTGCCATTGCCACACCCTGCCTCATCCTAACGCGTGCCATGGCCATGTCATGATGCGTCCTGACACGTACCATGGCCATATCATGCCATGTTCTGTGATGTCTTGACTCATGGCATAGCCACGCCCTGCCATGTCCTGACGCGTTCTGACACGTGCAAGGGCCATTTCCTTACACGTCCTGCGAGGTCCTGACTCGTGCCATGGTCACGCCCTGCCATGTCGTGTGACGTCCCGACTCATGCCATGGCCACTCCCTGCCATGTCCTGCGACATCCCGACTTGTGCCATGGCCATGCCCTGCCATGTCCTGACGCGTCTTGACACGTGCCATGGCCATGTCCTGCCATGTCCTACGACGTCCCGACTCGTGCCATGGCCACGCCCTGCCATGTCTTGCGACGTCCCGACCCGTGCCATGGCCACGCCCTGCCATGTCCTGATGCATCCTAGCACGTGCCATGGCCATGTCCAGATGCGTCCTCAGACGTGCCATGGCCATGTCCTGACACATCTTGACATGTACCATGGCCACAACCTGACGCGTCCTGACACATACCATGGCAATATCTTGCCATGTCCTGCGACGTCCTAACTTGTTCCATGACCACGCCCTGCCATGTCCAAACGCGTGCCATGGACATGTCCTGCGACGTCCTAACTCGTGCCATGGCCACACCCTGCCACGTCCTGACCATGCCATGGCCATCTCCTGACGCGTCCTGACACGTACAATGGCCATATCCTGACAAGTCCTGCGACGTCTTGACTGGTGCCATGGTCACGCCCTGCCATGTCCTGGCGTGTCCTGACACGTGCCATGCCCATGTCCTAACACGTCTTGCGAGGTCCCGACTCGTGCCATGGTCATGCCCTGCCATGTCCTGCGATGTCCTGACTCGTGCCATGACCACGCACTACCATGTCCTGATGCGTCCTGACACGTGCAATGGCCATGTCCTGACACGTCCTGCAACATCCCGACTCGTGCCATGGCCACGCCCTGCCATGTCCTGACGCGTCTTGAGAAGTGCCATGGCCATGTCCTGATACATCCTGACACTTGCCATGGCCACGCCCTGCCATGTCCTTATGCGTCCTGACACGTGCCATGGCCATATCCTGATGCGTCCTGACACGTGCCATGGCCATGTCTTGACGCATCCTGCGACGTCCCAACTCGTGCCATGGCCACGCCCTGCCATGTCCTGACGCGTCCTGACACGTGCCATGGCCATGTCCTGCGACGTCCTAACTTGTGCCATGACCACGCCCTGCCACGTCATGACATGTGCCATGGCCACGCACTGCCACGTCCTGACACGTGCCATGGCCATGTCCTGACATGTCTTGCGAGGTCCCGACTCGTGCCATGGCCATGCCTTGCCTTGTCCTAGGATGTCCCAACTTGTGCCATGGCCACGCCCTGCCACCTCCTTACGCGTCCTTTCACGTACCATGGCCTTATCCTGCCATACCATGCAACGTCCTAACTTGTGCAATGACCACGCCCTGCCATGTCTTGACGCGTGCCATGGCCATGTCCTGAGGCGTCCCTACAAGTGCCATGGCCACGACCTGCCATGTCCTACGACGTCCCGACTCGTGCCATGGCCACGCCCTTCCATGTCCTGACACGTCCGGACACGTGCCATGGCCATATCCTGATGCGTCCTGACACGTGCCATGGCCATGTCCTGTCACATCCTGCGACGTCCCGACTCGTGCCATGGCCACGCCCTGCCATGTGCAGCGACGTCCCGACTCGTGCCATGGCCATGCCCAGCCATGTCCTGACGCGTCCTGACACGTGCCATGGCCATGTCCTGCCATGTCCTCCGACTTCCTAACTTGTGCCATGACCACACCCAGCCACGTCATGACGTGTGCCATGGCCATGTCCTGCGACGTCCTGACTCGTGCCATGGCCACACCCTGCCACGTCCTGACGCGTGCCATGGCCATGTCGTGATGCGTCCAGACACGTACCAAGGCCATTTCCTGCAATGTCTTGCGACGTCTTGACTCGTGGCATGGCCACGCCCTGCCATGTCCTGACGCGTCCTAACACGTACCATGGCAATCATGTCCTCCGACATCTTGACTCGTGCTATTGCCACGCCCTGTCATGTCCTGACGCGTCCTGACACGTGCCATGGCCATGTCCTGACACGTCCTGCGAGGTCCCGACTCGTGCCCTGGCCACGATCTTCCATGTCCTGCAATGTCCCGACTCGTGCCATGGCCACGCCCTGCCATGTTTTGACGCGTCCTGACACGTGCCATGGCCATGTTCTGTGACGTCATCTGACGTCCCAACTCGTGCCATGGCCATGCTCTGCCATGTGCTACGACGTCCCGACTCGTGCCATGGCCACGCCCTGCCATGTTCTGACGCGTCCTGACACGTGCCATGGCCATGTCCTTCCATGTCCTGCGACGTCCTAACTTGTGCTGTGACCACACCCTGCCACTTCATGACGCCTGCCATGGCCATGTCCTGCGACGTCCTGACTCGTGCAATGGCCACACCCTGCCCATCCTGACGCGTGCCATGGCCATGTCCTGACGCGTCCGGACACGTACCATGGCCATATCCTGTCATGTCCTGCAACGTCTTGACTCGTGCCATGGCCACGCCCTGCCATGTCCTGATGCGTCCTGACATGGCCCATGGCCATGTCTTGTCACGTCCTGCGAGGTCCCGACTCGTGCCATGGTCACGCCCTGCCATGTCCTGTGACGTCCCGACTCATGCAATGGCCACGCCCTGCCATGTCCTAGCGCGTCCTGACACGTGCCATGGCCATATCCTCCCTTATCCTGCGACATCTTGACTCGTGCTATGGCCTCGCCTTGCTATGTCCTGACGCGTCCTGACACGTGCCATGGCCATGTCCTGACACGTCCTGCGAGGTCCCGACTCGTGCCATGGCCACGCCCAGCCATGTCCTGACGCGTCCTGACACGTGCCATGGCCATGTCCTGACACGTCCTGCGACATCCCGACTCGTGCCATTGCCACGCCCTGCAACGTCCTGACTCGTGCCATGGCCACGCCCTTCCATGTTCTGATGCGTCCTGACACGTGCCATGGCCATGTCCTGACACATGCCATGGCCATGTCCTGACGCATCTTGACACGTATCATGGCCACGTCCTGACACGTCCTGACACGTACCATGGCCATATCCTGCGATCTTCTGCGACGTCCTCACTCGATCCATGACCATGCCCTGCCTCGTCCTGACGCGTGCAATGGCCATGTTCTACGACGTCCTGACTCGTGCCATAGCCATGCCCTGCCACGTCCTGACGCGTGCCATGGCCATGTCCTGACGCGTCCTGACGCGTCCTGACAGGTACCATGGCCATATCCCGACATGTCCTGCGACGTCCTGACTTGTGCCATGGTCACGCCCTGCCATGTCCTGACGCGTCCTGACACGTGCCATGGCCATGTCCAGCCACGTTCTGCAACGTCCTGACTCGTGCCATGGACACGCCCTGCCATGTCCTGTGACGTCCCGACTCGTGCCATGGCAACGCCCTGCCATGTCCTGATGCGTCCTGACACGTGCCATGGCCATGTCCTGAAACGTCCTGCGACTTCCTGACTCGTGCCATGGCCACGTCCTGCCATGTCCTAACGCGTCTTGACAAGAGCCATGTCCTGATGCGTCCTGACACGTGCCATGGCCACGCCCTGCCATGTCCTGCGACGTCCCGACTCGTGCCATGGCCACGCCCTTCCATGTCCTATCGCATCCGGACACGTGCTATGTACATGTCCATATGTGTCCTAACATGTTCCATGGCCATCTCTTGATGCATCCTGACACGTGCCATGGCCATGTCCTGACGCATCCTGCGACGTCCCGACTCGTGCCATGGCCATGCCCTGCCATGTCCTGCGACGTCTCGACTCGTACCATGGCCATGCCCAGCCATGTCCTGCCGCGTCCTGAATGTGCCATGTCCATGTCCTGCGACGTCCTAACTTGTGCCATGCCCACACCCTGCCACGCCATGACGCGTGCCTTGGCCATGTCCTGCGACGTCTTGACTCGTGCCACGGCCACACCCTGCCACGTCCTGATGCGTGCCATGGCCCTGTCCTAACGCGTCCAGACACGTACCATGGCCATATCCTGCCATGTGCTGCGACATCAACTTGTGCCATGGCCACGCCCTGCCATGTCCTGACGCATCCTGACACGTGCCATGGCAATGTCCTGACAAGTCCTGCGAGGTCCTGACTCGTGCCATGGCCACGCCCTTCGACGTCCCGACGTGTCTTGACACGTACCATGGCCATATCCTGCCATGTCCGGCAACGTCCTAACTTGTGCCATGACCACGTCCTGCCACGTCCTACGACATCCTGACTCGTGCCATGGCCATACTCTGCCACGTCCTGACGCGTGCCATGGCCATGCCCTGGCGCGTTCTGACACGTACCATGGCCATATCCTACCATGTCCTGCGACATCTTGACTCGTGGCATGGCCACGCCCTGCCATGTCTTGACGCGTCCGGACACGTACCATGGCCATATCTTGCCATGTCCTGCGACATCTTGACTCGTGCCATGGCCACGCCCTGCCATGTCCTGACGCATCCTGACACGAGCCATGGCCATGTCCTGACACGTCCTGCAAGGTCCCGACTCGTGCCATGGCCACGCCCTGCCATGTCCTGCGACGTCCCGACTCGTGCCATGGCCACGCCCTTCCACGTCCTGACGCGTCCTGACACGTACCGTGGCCATATCCTACCATGTCATGCAACGTCCTAACTTGTGCCATGACCACACCCTGCCACTACCTGCGACATCCTGACTCGTGCCATGGACACACCCTGCCACGTCCTAACGCGTGCCATGGCCATGTCCTGACGCATCCTGACACGTACCATGGCCATATCCTGCCATGTCCTGTGACATCTTGACTCGTGCTATGGCCACGCCCTGCCATGTCCTGACGCCTCCTGGCACGTGCCATGGACATTTCGTGACACGTTCTGCGAGGTCCCGACTCGTGCCATGGCCACGCCTTGCCATGTCCTGACTCCGTCCTGGCACGTGCCATGGCCATGTTCTGCAACGTCCTAACTTGTGCCATGACCACGCCCTGCCACGTCCTGACGCATGCCAAGGCCATGTCCTGATGCGTCCAGACACGTACCATGGCCATATCCTGCAATGTCTTGTGACTTCTTGACTAGTGCTATGGCCACGCCCTGCCCTGTCATGACGCATCTTGACACGTGCCATGGCCATGTCCTGACACGTCCTACGAGGTCCAGACTCGTGCCATGGCCACGCCCTGCCATGTCTTGCGACGTCCTGACTCGTGCCATAGCCATGCCGTGCCACGTCCTGACGCGTCCTGACACGTACCATGGCCACATCCAGCCATGTCCTGCGATGTCTTGACTAATGGCATGGCCACGCCCTGCCATGTCCTGACGCGTCCTGACACGTACCATGGCCATATCCTGCCATGTCCTACGACATCTTGACTCGTTCTATGGCCACGCCCTGCCATGTCCTGACGCGTCCTGACACGTGCCATGGCCATGTCCTGACACGTCCTACGAATTCCCAACTCGTGCCATGGTCACGCCCTGCCATGTCCTGCGACATCCTGACTCGTGCCATGGCCACGCCCTGCCATGTCCTGACGCGTCTTGAGAAGTGCCATGGCCATGTCCTGATATATCCTGACACGTGCCATGGCCACGCCCTGCCATGTCCTTCGACGTCTCGACTCGTGCTATGGCCATGCCCTTCCACATCCTGCGACGTCCCGATTCGTGCCATGGCCACGCCCTGCCATGTCCTGACGCGTCCTGACACGTGCCATGGCCATGTCCTGCGACGTCCTAACTTGTGCCATGACCACGCCCTGCCACGTCCTGACATGTGCCATGGCCACGCACTGCCACGTCCTGACACGTGCCATGGCCATGTCCTGACACGTCCTGCGAGGTCCCGACTCGTGCCATTGCCACGCCCGGCCATGTCCTGCGACGTTGCAACTTGTGCCATGGCCACGCCCTGCCATCTCGTGACGCGTCCTGACACGTACCATTGCCATATCCTGCCATTCCATGTAACGTCCTAACTTGTGCAATGACCAACCCCTGCCTCGTCTTGACGCGTGCGATGGCCATGTCTTGCGACGTCCTGACTCATGCCATTGCCACAACCTGCCTCGTCCAAACGCGTGCCATGGCCATGTCCTGATGCGTCCTGACACGTACCATGGCCATGTCCTGCGACGTCTTGACTCATGGCATGGCCACGCCATGCCACGTCCTGACGCGTCCTGACACGTACCATGGCCATATCCTGCCATGTCCTGCGACATCTTGACTCGTGCTATGGCCACGGCCTGCCATGTCTTGACGCGTCCTTACACGTGCCATGGCCATGTCCTTACACATCCTGCGAGGTCCTGACTCGTGCCATGATCACGCCCTGCCATGTCCTGCGACGTCCCGACTCGTGCCATTGCCACACACTGCCATGTCTTGACGCGTCCTGACACGTGCCATGGCCAAGTCCTTACACGTCCTGCGACGTCCCGACTCGTGCCATGGCCACGCCCTGCCATGTCCTGACGCGTCTTAACAAATGCCATTGCCATGTCCTGATGCGTCCATACAGGTGCCATGGCCACGCCCTGCCATGTCCTGCGACGTCCCGACTCGTGCAATGGCCACGCCCTTCCATGTTCTGACGCGTCCGGACACGTGCTATGGCCATGTCATTATGCGTCCTGACACGTGCCATGGCCATGTCCTGCGACGTCTTGACGCGTGGCCTGGCCACGACCTTCCATGTCCTGACGCGTCCTGACACATACCATGGCCATATCCTGCCATGTCCTGTGACGTCCCGACTCGTGCCATGGCCACGCCCTGACGCATCCTGACACGTGCCATGGCCATGTCCTGACGCATCCTGCGACGTCCCGACTCGTGCCATACCACGCCCTGCCATGTGCTACGACGTCCCGACTCTTGCCATGGCCACGCCCTGCCATGTCCTGACGCGTCCTGACACATGCCATGACCATGTCCTGCCATGTCCTGCGACGTCCTAACTTGTGCCATGACCACACCCTGCCACGTCAAGATGCGTGCCATGGCTATATCCTGCGACTTCTTGACTCGTGCCATGGCCACACCCTGCCACGTCCTGACGCGTGCCATGGCCATGTCTTGACTCGTCCGGACACGTACCATGGCCATATCTTGCCATGTCCTGCGACATCTTGACTCGTGCCATGGCCACGCCCTGCCATGTCCTGACGCATCCTGACACGAGCCATGGCCATGTCCTGACACGTCCTACAACGTCCCGACTCGTGCAATGGCCACGCCCTGCCATGTCCTGCTACATCCCGACTCCTGACGCGTCCTGACACGTACCATGGCCATATCCTGCCATGTCATGCAACGTCCTAACTTGTGCCATGACCACACCCTGCCACGTCCTGCGACATCCTGACTCGTTCCATGGACACACCCTGCCACGTCCTAACGCGTGCCATGGCCATGTTCTGACGCGTCCTGACACGTACCATGGCCATATCCTGCCATGTCCTTTGACATCTTGACTCGTGCTATGGCCACGCCCTGCCATGTCCTGACGCGTCCTGACAGGTGCCATGGCCTTGTCCTGACACGTCCTGCGAGGTCCCAACTCGTGCCATGGCCACACCCTGCCATGTCCTGACGCGTCCTTGCACGTGCCATGGCCATGTCCTGCCATGTTCTGCAACGTCCTAACTTGTGCCATGACCACGCCCTGCCACGTCTTGACGCGTGCCACGGACATGTCCTACGAAGTCCTGACTCGTGCCATGGCCACACACTGCCACGTCCTGACGCGTGCCATGGCCATGTCCTGACGCGTCCAGACACGTACCATGGCCATATCCTGCAATGTCTTGCGACCTCTTGACTCGTGCCATGGCCACGCCCTGCCCTGTCATGACGTGTCTTGACACGTGCCATGGCCATGTCCTGACACGTCCTGCGAGGTCCTGACTCGTGCCATGGCCACGCCCTACCATGTCTTGCGACGTCCCGACTCGTGCCATGGCAACTCCGTGCCACGTCCTGACACGTACCATGGCCACATCCAGCCATGTCGTGCGACGTCTTGACTCATGGCCTGGCCACGCCCTGCCATGTCTTGACGTGTCCTGACACGTACCATGGCCATATCCTGCCATGTCCTGCGACATCTTGACTCGTGCTATGGCCACGACCTGCTATGTCCTAACGCGTCCTGACACGTGCCATGGCCATATCCTGCCATGTCCTGCGACGTCTAGACTGGTGGCATGGCCACGCCCTCCCATGTCCTAACGTGTCCTGACACGTGCCATGGCCATGTCCTGACACGTCCTACGAAGTCCCAACTCGTGCGTGGTCACGCCCTGCCATGTCCTGCGACGTCCTGACTCGTGCCATGGCCACGCCCTGCCATGTCCTGACGCGTCTTGAGAAGTGCCATGGCCATGTCATGATACATCGTGACACGTGCCATGGCCACGCCCTGCTATGTCCTTCGACGTCTCGACTCGTGCCATGGCCACACCCTTCCACATCCTGCGACGTCCCGATTCGTGCCATGGCCACGCCCTGCCATGTCCTGACGCGTCCTGACACGTGCCATGGCCATGTCCTGCGACATCCTAACTTGGGCCATGACCAAGCCCTGCCACGTCCTGACATGTGCCATGGCCACGCACTGCCACGTCCTGACACGTGCCATGGCCATGTCCTTACACGTCCTGCGAGGTCCCGACTCGTGCCATGGCCACGCCCTGCCACCTCCTGACGCGTCCTGACACGTACCATTGCCATATCCCGCCATGCCATGCAACATCCTAACTTGTGCAATGACCAACCCCTGCCTCGTCTTGACGCGTGCCATGGCCATGTCCTGCGACGTCCTGACTCGTGCCATTGCCACACCCTGCCTCGTCCAAACGCGTGCCATGGCCATGTCCTGATGCGTCCTGACACGTACCATGGCCATATCCTGCCATGTCCTGCGACATCTTGACTCGTGCTATGGCCACGGCCTGCCATGTCTTGACGCGTCCTGACACGTGCCATGGCCATGTCCTTACACGTCCTGCGAGGTCCCGACTCTTGCCATGGTCACGCCCTGCCATGTCCTGCGACGTCCCGACTTGTGCCACTGCCACACCCTGCCATGTCTTGACGCGTCCTGACACGTGCCATGGCCATGTCCTTACAAGTACTATGACGTCCCAACTCGTGCCATGGCCACGCCCTGCCATGTCCTGACGCGTCTTGACAAGTGCCATGGCCATGTCCTCATGCGTCCATACAGGTGCCATGGCCACGCCCTGCCATGTCCTGTGACGTCCCGACTCGTGCCATGGCCACGCCCTTCCATGTCCTGACGCGTCCGGACACGTGCCATGGCCATGTCCTTATGCGTCCTGACACGTGCCATGGCCATGTCCTGCGACGTCTTGACGCGTGGCATGGCCACGACCTTCCATGTCCTGACGCGTCCTGACACGTACATGGCCATATCCTTCCATGTCATGTGACGTCCCGACTCGTGCCATGGCCACGCCCTGACGCGTCCTGACACGTGCCATGGCCATGTCCTTCCATGTCCTGCGACGTCCTAACTTGTGCCATGACCACGTCCTGCCACGTCCTGACGCGTGCCATGGCCATGTCCTGCGACGTCCTAACTCGTGCCATGGCCACTACCTGCCACGTCCTGACGCATGCCATGGCCATGTCTAGACGCGTCCAGACACGTACCTTCGCCATATCCTGCCATGTCTTGCGACGTCTTGACTCGTGCCATGGCCACGCCCTGCCATGTCCTGACGCATCCTGACACATGCCATGGCCATGTCCTGACACATCCTGTGAGGTCTCGACTGGTGCCGTGGCCACGTTCTGCGATGTTTTGCGACGTCCCGACTCGTGCCATGGCCACGCCCTGCCACGCTGTGACGCGCCCTGACACCTACCATTGCCATATCCTGCCATTTCGTGCGACGTCCTAAATTGTTCCATGACCACGCCCTGCCACGTCCTGACGCGTCCCATGGCCATGTCCTGCGACGTCCAGACACGTAGCATGGCCATATCCTGCCATGTCCTGCGACGTCCATGGCCACGTCCAGCCATGTCCTGATGCGTCCTGACACGTGCCATGGCGACACCCTGCCATGTCCTGCGACATCCCGACTCGTGCCATGGCCACACCCTTCCATGTCCAACGCGTCCGGACACGTGCTATGTACATGTCCTTATGCGTCCTAACACGTTCCATGGCCATATCCTGATGCGTCCTGACACGTGCCATGGCCATGTCCTGACACATCCTGCGACGTCCCGACTCGTGCCATGGCCATGCCCTGCCATGTCCTGCAATGTTCCGACTCGTGCCATAGCCACGCCCGGCCATGTCCTGCCGCGTCCTGACACGTGCCATGACCATGTCCTGCGACGTCCTAACTTTTGCCATGCCCACACCCTGCCACGTCATGACGCGTGCCATGGCCATGTCCTGCGACGTCCTGACTCGTGCCATGGCCACACCCTGCCACGTCCTGACGTGTGGCATGGCCCTGTCCTAACACGTCCAGACACGTACCATGGCCATATCCTGCCATGTCCTGCGCGTCGACTCGTGCCATGGTCACGCCCTGCCATGTCCTGACGCGTCCTGACACGTGCCATGGCCATGTCCTGACACGTCCTGCGAGGTCCTGACTCGTGCCATGGCCACGCGCTTCCACGTCCTGACGCGTCTTGACACGTACCATGGCCATATCCTGCCATGTCCCGCAACGTCCTATCTTGTGCCATGACCACGTCCTGCCACGTCCTGCGACATCCTGACTCGTGCCATGGCCACACTCTGCCACGTCCTGACGTGTGCCATGGCCATATCCTGCCATGTCCTGCGACGTCTTGACTCGTGGCATGGCCACGCCCTGCCATGTCCTGACGCGTCCTGACACGTACCACGGCCATTACCTTCCATGTCCTACGACATCTTGATTCGTGCTATGGCCACGCCCTGCCATGTCATGACGCGTCCTGACACGTGCCATGGCCATGTCCTGACACGTCCTGCGAGGTCCCTACTCGTGCCATGGCCACGCCCTGCCATGTCATGCGACAACCCGACTCGTGCCATGGCCACGCCCTGCCATGTCTTGACCCGTCCTGACACGTGCCATGGCTATGTCTGGCACGTCCTGCGACCTCCCGACTCGTTCCATGGCCACGCCCTGCCATGTCCTGCGACGTCCCGACTCGTGCCACGGCCACGCCCTGATTTGTTCCATACGCGTCTTGACAAGTGCCATGGCCATGTCCTGATGCGTCCCTACATGTGCCATGGCCATGCCCTGCCATATCCTGCGACGTCTTGACTCGTGCCATGGCCACGCCCTTCCATGTCCTGACGCGTCCGGACACCTGCAATGGCCATATCCTGATGCGTCCTGACACGTGTCATGGCCATGTCCTGACGCATCCTGCGACGTCCCGACTCGTGCCATACCACGCCCTGCCACGCCGTGATGCGCCCTGACACCTACCATGGCCATATCCTGCCATTTCCGGCAACGTCCTAAATTGTTCCATGACGACGCCCTGCCACGTCCTGACGCGTCCCATGGCCATGTCCTGCGACGTCCTGACACGTACCATGGCCATATCCTGCCATGTCCTGCGACGACCATGGCCACGTCCTGCCATGTCCTGACGCGTCTATACAAGTGCCATGTCCTGATGCGTCCTGACACGTGCCATGGCCACACCCTGCCATGTCCTGCGACATCCCGACTCGTGCCATGGCCACGCCCTTCCATGTCCAACGCGTCCGGACACGTGCTATGTACATGTCCTTATGCGTCCTAACACGTTCCATGGCCATATCCTGATGCGTCCTGACACGTGCCATGGCCATGTCCTGACACATCCTGCGACGTCCCGACTCGTGCCATGGCCATGCCCTGCCATGTCCTGCGATGTCCCGACTCGTGCCATAGCCACGCCCGGCCATGTCCTGCCGCGTCCTGACACGTGCCATGACCATGTCCTCCGACGTCCTAACTTGTTCCATGCCCACACCCTGCCACGTCATGACGCGTGCCATGGCCATGTCCTGCGACGTCCTGACTCGTGCCATGGCCACACCCTGCCACGTCCTGACGTGTGGCATGGCCATGTCCTAACACGTCCAGACACGTACCATGGCCATATCCTCCCATGTCCTGCGCGTCGACTCGTGCCATGGCCACGCCCTGCCATGTCCTGACGCGTCCTGACACGTGCCATGGCTATGTCCTGACACGTCCTGCGAGGTCCTGACTCGTGCCATGGCCACGCGCTTCCACGTCCTGACGCGTCCTGACACGTACCATGGCCATATCCTGCCATGTCACGCAACGTCCTATCTTGTGCCATGACCACGTCCTGCCACGTCCTGCGACATCCTGACTCGTGCCATGGCCACACTCTGCCACGTCCTGACGCGTGCCATGGCCATATCCTGCCATGTCCTGCGACGTCTTGACTCGTGGCCTGGCCACGCCCTGCCATGTCCTGACGCGTCCTGACACCTACCATGGCCATATCCTTCCATGTCCTGCGACATCTTGACTCGTGCTATGGCCACGCCCTGCCATGTCATGACGCGTCCTGACACGTGCCATGGCCATGTCCTGACACGTCCTGCGAGGTCCCTACTCGTGCCATGGCCACGCCCTGCCATGTCATGCGACAACCCGACTCGTGCCATGGCCATGCCCTGCCATGTCTTGACCCGTCCTGACACGTGCCATGGCCATGTCTGGCACGTCCTGCGACGTCCCGACTCGTTCCATGGCCACGCCCTGCCATGTCCTGCGACGTCCCGACTCGTGCCATGGCCACGCCCTGCTTTGTTCCATCCGCGTCTTGAAAAGTGCCATGGCCATGTCCTGATGCGTCCCTACATGTGCCATGGCCATGCCCTGCCATGTCTTGCGACGTCCCGACTCGTTCAATGGCCACGCCCTGCCATGTCCTGCGATGTCCCGACTCGTGCCATGGCCACGCCCTGCCATGTCATGACGCGTCCTGACACGTGCCATGGCCATGTCCTGCCATGTCCTGCGACGTCCTAACTTGTGCCATGACCACGCCCTGCAACGTCCTGACGCGTGCCATGGCCATGTCCTGCGACGTCCTGACTCGTACCATGGCCATACCCTGCCACGTCCTGACGCATGCCACGGCCATGTCCTGACGCGTCCTGACACGTACCATGGCCATATCCAGCCATGTCCTGCGACGTCTTGACTCTTGGCATGGCCACGCCCTGCCATGTCCTGACACGTCCTGACACGTACCATGGCCATATCCTGCCATGTCCTGCGACATCTTGACTCGTGCTATGGCCACGCCCTGCCATGTCCTGACGCGTCCTGACAGGTCTCATGGCCATATCCTGCCATGTCCTGCGACATCTTGACTGGTGCCATGGCCACGCCCTGGCATGTCCTGACGCGTCATGACACGTCTCATGGCCATATCCTGCCATGTCCTGCGATGTCTTGACTGGTGCCATGGCCACGCCCTGCCATGTCCTGACGCGTCCTGACACGTGCCATGGCCATGTCCTGACACGTCCTACGAAGTCCCGACTCGTGCCATGGTCACGCCCTGCCATGTCCTGCGACGTCCTGACTCGTGCCATGGCCACGCACTGCCATGTCCTGATGCGTCCTGACACTTGCAATGGCCATGTCCTGACACGTCCTGCAACGTCCCGACGCATCCTGCGACGTCCCGACTCGTGCCATACCACGCCCTGCCACGCTGTGACGCGCCCTGACACCTACCATGGCCATATCCTGCCATTTCCTGCAACGTCCTAAATTGTTCCATGACGACGCCCTGCCACGTCCTGACGCGTCCCATGGCCATGTCCTGCGACGTCCTGACACGTACCATGGCCATATCCTGCCATGTCCTGCGACGACCATGGCCACGTCCTGCCATGTCCTAACACGTCTTGACAAGTGCCATGTCCTGATGCGTCCTGACACGTGCCATGGCCACACCCTGCCATGTCCTGCGACATCCCGACTCGTGCCATGGCCACGCCCTTCCATGTCCAATGCGTCCGGACACGTGCTATGTACATGTCCTTATGCGTCCTAACACGTTCCATGGCCATATCCTGATGCGTCCTGACACGTGCCATGGCCATGTCCTGACACATCCTGCGACGTCCCGACTCGTGCCATGGCCATGCCCTGCCATGTCCTGCTATGTCCCGACTCGTGCCATAGCCACGCCCGGCCATGTCCTGCCGCGTCCTGACACGTGCCATGACCATGTCCTCCGACGTCCTAACTTGTGCCATGCCCACACCCTGCCACGTCATGACGCGTGCCATGGCCATGTCCTGCGACGTCCTCACTCGTGCCATGGCCACACCCTGCCACATCCTGACGTGTGGCATGGCCCTTTCCTAACACGTCCAGACACGTACCATGGCCATATCCTCCCATGTCCTGCGCGTCGACTCCTGCCATGGCCACGCCCTGCCATGTCCTGACGCGTCCTGACACGTGCCATGGCCATGTCCTGACACGTCCTGCGAGGTCCTAACTCGTGCCATGGCCACGCGCTTCCACGTCCTGACGCGTCCTGACACGTACCATGGCCATATCCTGCCATGTCACGCAACGTCCTATCTTGTGCCATGACCACGTCCTGCCACGTCCTGCGACATCCTGACTCGTGCCATGGCCACACTCTGCCACGTCCTGACGTGTGGCATGGCCATGTCCTAACACATCTAGACACGTACCATGGCCATATCCTCCCATGTCCTGTGCGTCGACTCGTGCCATGGCCACGCCCTGCCATGTCGTGACGCGTCCTGACACATGCCATGGCCATGTCCTGACACGTCCTGCGAGGTCCTAACTCGTGCCATGGCCACGCGCTTCCACGTCCTGACGCGTCCTGACACGTACCATGGCCACATCCTGCCATGTCACGCAACGTCCTATCTTGTGCCATGACCACGTCCTGCCACGTCCTGCGACGTCCTGACTCATGCCATGGCCACACCCTGCCACGTCCTGACGTGTGGCATGGCCATGTCCTAACACGTCCAGACACGTACCATGGCCATATCCTCCCATGTCCTGCGCGTCGACTCGTGCCATGGCCACGCCCTGCCATGTCCTGACGCGTCCTGACACGTGCCATGGCCATGTCCTGACACGTCCTGCGAGGTCCTGACTCGTGCCATGGCCACGCGCTTCCACGTCCTGACGCGTCCTGACACGTACCATGGCCATATCCTGCCATGTCACGCGACGTCCTATCTTGTGCCATGACCACGTCCTGCCATGTCCTGCGACATCCTGACTCGTGCCATGGCCACACTCTGCCACGTCCTGACGCGTGCCATGGCCATATCCTGCCATGTCCTGCGACGTCTTGACTCGTGGCATGGCCACGCCCTGCCATGTCCTGACGCGTCCTGACACCTACCATGGCCATATCCTTCCATGTCCTGAGACATCTTGACTCGTGCTATGGCCACGCCCTGCCATGTCATGACGCGTCCCTTCACGTGCCATGGCCATGTCCTGACACGTCCTGCGAGGTCCCTACTCGTGCCATGGCCACGCCCTGCCATGTCATGCGACAACCCGACTCGTGCCATGGCCACGCCCTGCCATGTCTTGACCCGTCCTGACACGTGCCATGGCCATGTCTGGCACGTCCTGCGACGTCCCGACTCGTTCCATGGCCACGCCCTGCCATGTCCTGCGACGTCCCGACTCGTGCCATGGCCACGCCCTGCTTTGTTCCATACGCGTCTTGACAAGTGCCATGGCCATATCCTGATGCGTCCCTACATGTGCCATGGCCATGCCCTGCCATGTCCTGCGACGTCCCGACTCGTGCCATGGCCACGCCCTTCCATGTTCTGACGCGTCCGGACACGTGCCATGGCCATATCCTGATGCGTCCTGACACGTGTCATGGCCATGTCCTGACGCATCCTGCGATGTCCCGACTCGTGCCATACCACGCCCTGCCATGTGATGCGACGTCCCGACTCGTGCCATGGCCACGCCCTGCCACGTCCTAACGCGTGCCATGGCCATGTCCTGACGCGTCCTGACACGTGCCATGGCCATATCCAGCCATGTCCTGCGACGTCTTGACTCATGGCATGGCCACGCCCTGCCATGTCCTGACACGTCCTGACACGTACCATGGCCATATCCTGCCATGTCCTGCGACATCTTGACTCGTGCTATGGCCACGCCCTGCCATGTCCTGACGCGTCCTGACACGTCTCATGGCCATATCCTGCCATGTCCTGCGACGTCTTGACTGGTGCCATGGCCACGCCCTGCCATGTCCTGACGCGTCCTGACACGTCCCATGGCCATATCCTGCCATGTCCTGCGACGTCTTGACTGGTGCCATGGCCACGCCCTGCCATGTCCTGACGCGTCCTGACACGTGCCATGGCCATGTCCTGACACGTCCTACGAAGTCCCGACTCGTGCCATGGTCACGCCCTGCCATGTATTGCGACGTCCTAACTCGTGCCATGGCCACGCACTGCCATGTCCTGATGCGTCCTGACACTTGCAATGGCCATGTCCTGACACGTCCTGCAACGTCCCGACGCATCCTGCGACGTCCCGACTCGTGCCATACCACGCCCTGCCACACCGTGACGCGCCCTGACACCTACCATGGCCATATCCTGCCATTTCCTGCAACGTCCTAAATTGTTCCATGACGACGCCCTGCCACGTCCTGACGCGTCCCATGGCCATGTCCTGCGACGTCCTGACACATACCATGGCCATATCCTGCCATGTCTTGCGACGACCATGGCCACGTCCTGCCATGTCCTAACGCGTCTTGACAAGTGCCATGTCCTGATGCGTCCTGACACGTGCCATGGCCACACCCTGCCATGTCCTGCAGAATCCCGACTCGTGCCATGGCCACGCCCTTCCATGTCCAACGCGTCCGGACACGTGCTATGTACATGTCCTTATGCGTCCTAACACGTTCCATGGCCATATCCTGATGCGTCCTGACACGTGCCATGGTCATGTCCTGACACATCCTGCGACGTCCCGACTCGTGCCATGGCCATGCCCTGCCATGTCCTGCGATGTCCCGACTCATGCCATAGCCACGCCCGGCCATGTCCTGCCGCGTCCTGACACGTGCCATGACCATGTCCTCCGACGTCCTAACTTTTGCCATGCCCACACTCTGCCACGTCATGACGCGTGCCATGGCCATGTCCTGCGACGTCCTCACTCGTGCCATGGCCACACCCTGCCACGTCCTGACGTGTGGCATGGCCCTGTCCTAACACGTCCAGACACGTACCATGGCCATATCCTCCCATGTCCTGCACGTCGACTCCTGCCATGGCCACGCCCTGCCATGTCCTGACGCGTCCTGACATGTGCCATGGCCATGTCCTGACACGTCCTGCGAGGTCCTAACTCGTGCCATGGCCACGCGCTTCCACGTCCTGGCGCGTCCTGACACGTACCATGGCCATATCCTGCCATGTCACGCAACGTCCTATCTTGTGCCATGACCACGTCCTGCCACGTCCTGCGACATCCTGACTCGTGCCATGGCCACACTCTGCCACGTCGTGACGCGTGCCATGGCCATATCCTGCCATGTCCTGCGACGTCTTGACTCGTGGCATGGCCACGCCCTGCCGTGTCCTGACGCGTCCTGACACGTACCATGGCCATATCCTTCCATGTCCTGCGACATCTAGACTCGTGCTATGCCCACGCCCTGCCATGTCATGACGCGTCCTGACACGTGCCTTGGCCATGTCCTGACAGGTCCTGCGAGGTCCCTACTCGTGCCATGGCCACGCCCTGCCATGTCATACG
Source organism: Nicotiana benthamiana (assembly GCA_034376525.1). Lineage (NCBI taxonomy): Eukaryota > Viridiplantae > Streptophyta > Magnoliopsida > Solanales > Solanaceae > Nicotiana > Nicotiana benthamiana. Next base: position 107,679 of record JAXGFW010000031.1, on the reverse strand, counting down.
ACAACCCGACTCGTGCCATGGCCACGCCCTGCCATGTCTTGACCCGTCCTGACACGTGCCATGGCCATGTCTGGCACGTCCTGCGACGTCCGGACTCGTTCCATGGCCACGCCCTGCCATGTCCTGCGACGTCCCGACTCGTGCCATGGCCACGCCCTGCTTTGTTCCATATGCGACTTGACAAGTGCCATAGCCATGTCCTTATATGTCCCTACATGTGCCATGGCCATGCCCTGCCATGTCCTGTGACGTCCCGACTCGTGCCATGGCCACGCCCTTCCATGTCCTGACGCGTCCGGACACGTTTCATGGCCATATCCTGATGCGTCCTGACACGTGTCATGGCCATGTCCTGACGTATCCTACGACGTCCCGACTCGTGCCATACCACGCCCTGCCATGTGATGCGACATCCCGACTCGTGCCATGGCCACACCCTGCCATGTCCTGACGCGTCCTGGCACGTGCCATGACCATGTCCTGCCATGTCCTGCGACGTCCTAACTTGTGCAATGACCATGCCCTGCCACGTCTTGACGCGTGCCATGCCCATGTCCTGCAACGTCCGGACTCGTGCCATGGCCACACCCTGCCACGTCCTAACGCGTGCCATGGCCATGTCCTGACGTTTCCTGACACGTACCATGGCCATATCCAGCCATGTCCTACGACGTCTTGACTCATGGCATGGCCACGCCTTGCCATGTCCTGACACGTCCTGACACGTACCATGGCCATATCCTGCCATGTCCTGCGACATCTTGACTCGTGCTATGGCCACGCCCTGCCATGTCCTAACACGTCTCATGGCCATATCCTGCCATGTCCTGCGACGTCTTGACTGGTGCCATGGCCACGCCCTGCCATGTCCTGACGCGTCCTGACACGTCTCATGGCCATATCCTGCCATGTCCTGCGACGTCTTGACTGGTGCCATGGCCACGCCCTGCCATGTCCTGACGCGTCCTGTCACGTGCCATGGCCATGTCCTGACACGTCCTACGAAGTCCCGACTCGTGCCATGGTCACGCCCTGCCATGTCCTGCGACGTCCTGACTCGTACCATGGCCACGCACTGCCATGTCCTGATGCGTCCTGACACTTGTAATGGCCATGTCCTGACACGTCCTGCAATATCCCGACTCGTGCCATGGCCCCTGCCATGTCCTGACGCGTCTTGAGAAGTGCCATGGCCATGTCCTGATACATCCTGACACGTGCCATGGCCACGCCCTGCCATGTCCTGCGACGTCTCGACTCGTTCCATGGCCACGCCCTTCCATGTTCGGACGCGTCCGGACACGTGCTATGGCCATGTCCTTATGCGTCCTGACACGTGCCATGGCCATATCCTGATGTGTCTTGACACGTGCCATGGCCATGTCTTGACGCATCCTGCGACGTCCCGGCTCGTGCCATGGCCACGCCCTGCCATGTCCTGACGCGTCCTGACACGTGCCATGGCCATGTCCTGCGACGTCCTATCTTGTGCCATGACCACGCCTTGCCACGTCATGACATGTGCCATGGCCACACACTGCCACGTCCTGACACGTGCCATGGCCATGTCCTGCGACGTCCTATCTTGTGCCATGACCACGCCTTGCCACGTCATGACATGTGCCATGGCCACACACTGCCACGTCCTGACACGTGCCATGGCCATGTCCTGACATGTCTTGCAAGGTCCCGACTCGTGCCATGGCCACGCCCTGCCTTGTCCTGCGATGTCCCAACTTGTGCCATTGCCACGCCCTGCCACCTCCTGACGCGTCCTGTCACGTACCATGGCCATATCCTGCCATACCATGCAACGTCCTAACTTGTGCAATGACCACGCCCTGCCACGTCTTGACGCGTGCCATGGCCATGTCCTGATGCGTCCCTACAAGTGCCATGGCCACGACCTGCCATGTCCTGCGACGTCCCGACTCGTGCCATGGCCACGCCCTTCTATGTCCTGACGCGTCCGGACACGTGCCATGGCCATATCCTGATGCGTCCTGACACGTGCCATGGCCATGTCCTGTCACATCATGCGACGTCCCGACTCGTGCCATGGCCACGCCCTGCCATGTGCTGAGACGTCCCGACTTGTGCCATGGCCACGCCCAGCCATGTCCTGACGCGTCCTGACACGTGCCATGGCCATGTCCTGCGACTTCCTAACTTGTGCCATGACCACACCCTGCCACGTCATGACGTGTGCCATGGCCATGTCCTGCGACGTCCTGACTCGTGCCATGGCCACACCCTGCCACGTCCTGACGCGTGCCATGGCCATGTCGTGATGCGTCCAGACACGTACCATGGCCATATCTTGCAATGTCTTGCGACGTCTTGACTCATGCCACGGCCACGCCCTGCCCTGTCATGACTCGTCCTGACACGTGCCATGGCCATGTCCTGGAACATTCTGCGAGGTCCCGACTCGTGCCATGGCTACGCCCTGCCATGTCTTGCGACGTCCCGACTCATGCCATTGTCACGCCCTATCATGTCCTGACGCGTCTTGACAAGTGCCATGGCAATGTCCTGATGCGTCCCTACACGTGCCATGGCCACGCCCTGCCACATCTTGCGAAGTCCCGACTCATGACATGGCCAGGCCTTGCCATGTCTTGACGCGTCCGGACACGTGCCATGGCCATGTCCTGACACGTCCTGCGACAACCCGACTCGTGCCATGGCCACGCACTGCCATGTCCTGCGACATCCCGACTCGTGCCATTGCCACGCCTTGCTGTGTCTTGACGCGTCTTGACAAGTGCCATGGCCATGTCCTGATGCGTCCCTACACGCGCCATGGCCACGCCCTTCCATGTCCTGCGACATCCCGACTCGTGCCATGGCGACGCCCTTCCAGGTCCTGACGCGTCCAGACACGTGCTATGGCCATGTCCTTATGCGTCCTGACACGTGCCATGGCCATATCGTGATGCGTCCTGATACGTGCCATGGCAATGTCCAGACGCATCCTGCGACGTTCCGACTCGTGCCATGGCCATGCCCTGCCATGTCCTACGAGGTCCCGACTCGTGCCATTGCCCCGCCCTGCCATGTCCTGACGCGTCCTGACACGTGCCATGGACATGTCCTGCGACATCCTAACAAGTGCCATGACCACGCCCTGCCACGTCCTGACGCGTGCCATGGCCATGTCCTGCGACGTCCTGACTTGTGCCATGGCCACACCCTGCCACGTCTTGACGCGTGCCATGGCCATGTCGTGAAGCGTCAGACACGTACCATGGCCACATCCTACAATGTCTTGCGACGTCTTGACTCATGCCATGGCCACGCCCTGCCTTGTCATGACTCGTCCTGACACGTGCCATGGCCATGTCCTGACACATCCTTCAAGGTCCAGACTCGTGCCAAGGCTACGCCCTGCCATGTCTTGCGGCGTCCCGACTCGTGCCATGGCCACGCCCTGCCATGTCCTGACGCGTCTTGACAAGTGCCATCGTAATGTCCTAATGCGTCCCTACACGTGCCATGGCCACGCCCTGCCACATCCTGCGAAGTCCCGACTCGTGACATGGCCACGCCCTTCCATGTCCTGACGCGTCCGGACACGTGCTATGGCCATATCCTGCCATGTACTGCAACGTCCTAACTTGTGCCATGACCACGCCCTGCCACGTCCTGCGACATCCTGACTCGTGCCATGGCCACACCCTGCCACGTCCGGAAGCATGCCATGGCCATGTCCTGCCATGTCCTGCGACGTCTTGACTCGTGGCATGGCCACGCCCTGCCATGTCCTAACGCGTCCTATCACGTACCATGGCCATATCCTGCCATGTCCTCCGACATCTTGACTCGTGCTATGGCCACGCCCTGTCATGTCCTGACGCGTCCTGACACGTGCCATGGCCATGTCCTGACACGTCCTGCGAGGTCCCGACTCGTGCCCTGGCCACACCCTGCCATTTCCTGCGATGTCCCGACTCGTGCCATGGCCACGCCCTGCCATGTCTTGACGCGTCCTGACATGTGCCATGGCCATGTCCTGTGACGTCATCTGACGTCCCAACTCGTGCCATGGCCACGCCCTGCCATGTGCTACGACGTCCCGACTCGTGCCATGGCCACGCCCTGCCATGTTCTGACGCGTCCTGACACGTGCCATGGCCATGTCCTTATGCGTCCTGCGACGTCCCGACTCGTGCCATGGCCACGCCCTGCCATGTCGTGACGCGTCTTGACAAGTGCCATGGCCATGTCCTGATGCGTCCATACAGGTGCCATGGCCACGCCCTGCCATGTCCTACGACGTCCCGACTCGTGCCATGGCCACGCCCTTCCATGTCCTGACGTGTCAGGACACGTGCTATGGCCATGTCCTTATGCGTCCTGACACGTGCCATGGCCATGTCCTGCGATATCTTGACGCGTGGCATGGCCACGACCTTCCATGTCCTGACGCGTCCTGACACTTACCATGACCATATCCTGCCATGTCCTGTGACGTCCCGACTCGTGCCATGGCCACGCCCTGACGCGTCCTGACACGTGCCATGGCCATGTCTTGCCATGTCCTGCTACGTCCTAACTTGTGCCATGACCACGTCCTGCCACGTCCTGACGCGTGCCATGGCCATGTCCTGCGACGTCCTAACTCGTGCCATGGCCACACACTGCCAGGTCCTGACGCATGCCATGGCCATGTCCAGACGCGTCCAGACACGTACCATCGCCATATCCTGCCATGTCTTGCGACGTCTTGACTCGTGCCATGGCCACGCCCTGCCATGTCCTGACGCGTCCTGACAGGTGCCATGGCCATGTCCTGACATGTCCTGCGAGGTCTCGACTCGTGCCGTGGCCACGTTCTGCGATGTTTTGCGACGTACCGACTCGTGCCATGGCAACACCCTGCCACGCCGTGATGCGCCCTGACACCTACCATGGCCATATTCTGCCATTTCCTGCAACGTCCTAAATTGTTCCATGACCACGCCCTGCCACGTCCTGATGCGTCCCATGGCCATGTCCTGCGACGTCCAGACTCGTGCCATGGCCACACCCTGCCACGTCCTGACGCGTGCCCTGGCCATGTCCTGACACGTACCATGGCCATATCCTGCCATGTCGTGCGACGTCCATGGCCACATCCTACCATGTCCTGACGCGTCTAGACAAGTGCCATGTCCTGATGCGTCCTGACACGTGCCATGGCCACACCCTGCCATGTCCTGCGACGTCCCGACTCGTGCCATGGCCACGCCCTTCCATGTCCAACGCGTCCGGACACGTGCTATGTACATGTCCTTATGCGTCCTAAAACGTTCCATGGCCATATCCTGATGCGTCCTGACACGTGCCATGGCCATGTCCTGACACATCCTGTGACGTCCCGACTCGTGCCATGGCCATATCCTGCCATGTCCTGCGACGTCTTGACTCGTGCCATGGCCACGCCCTGCCATGTCCTGACGCGTCCTGACACGTGCCATGGCCATGTCCTGACATGTCCTGCAAGGTCCTGACTCGTGCCATGGCCACGCCCTGCCATGTCCTGCGATGTCCCGACTAGTGCCATGGCCACGCCCTTCCACGTCCTGACACGTACCATGGCCATATCCTGCCATGTCATGCAACGTCCTAACTTGTGCCATGATAACACCCTGCCTGTCCTGCGACATCCTGACTCGTGCCATGGCCACACCCTGCCATGTCCTGACGCGTGCCATGGCCATGTCCTGACGCGTCCTGACACGTACCATGGCCATATCCTGCCATGTCCTGTGACATCTTGACTCGTGCTATGGCCACGCCCTGCCATGTCCTAACGTGTCCTGACACGTGCCATGGCAATGTCCTGACACGTCCTGCGAGGTCCCGACTCGTGCCATGGCCATGTCTTTACGCGACGTCACAACTCGTCCCATGGCCATGTCCTGCGATGTCCCGAACTCGTGCCATGGCCACGCCCTTCAATGTCCTGACGCGTCCGGACCCGTGCTATGGCCATGTCCTTATGCGTCCTGACACGTGCCATGGCCATGTCCTAGGACGTCTTGACGCGTGGCATGGCCACGACCTTCCATGTCCTGACACGTCCTGACACGTACCATGGCCATATCCTTCCATGTCCTGCGATGTCCCGACTCTTGCCATGGCCACGCCCTGCCATGTCTTGACGCGTCCTGACATGTGCCATGGCCATGTCCTGTGACGTCATCTGACGTCCCAACTCGTGCCATGGCCACGCCCTGCCATGTGCTACGACGTCCCGACTCGTGCCATGGCCACGCCCTGCCATGTTCTGACGCGTCCTGACACGTGCCATGGCCATGTCCTTATGCGTCCTGCGACGTCCCGACTCGTGCCATGGCCACGCCCTGCCATGTCCTGACGCGTCTTGACAAGTGCCATGGCCATGTCCTGATGCGTCCATACAGGTGCCATGGCCACGCCCTGCCATGTCCTACGACGTCCCGACTCGTGCCATGGCCACGCCCTTCCATGTCCTGACGTGTCAGGACACGTGCTATGGCCATGTCCTTATGCGTCCTGACACGTGCAATGGCCATGTCCTTATGCGTCCGGACACGTGCCATGGCCATGTCCTTATGCGTCCTGACACGTGCCATGGCCATGTCCTGCGACGTCTTGACGCGTGGCATGGCCACGACCTTCCATGTCCTGACGCGTCCTGACACGTACATGGCCATATCCTTCCATGTCATGTGACGTCCCGACTCGTGCCATGGCCACGCCCTGACGCGTCCTGACACGTGCCATGGCCATGTCCTTCCATGTCCTGCGACGTCCTAACTTGTGCCATGACCACGTCCTGCCACGTCCTGACGCGTGCCATGGCCATGTCCTGCGACGTCCTAACTCGTGCCATGGCCACTACCTGCCACGTCCTGACGCATGCCATGGCCATGTCTAGACGCGTCCAGACACGTACCATCGCCATATCCTGCCATGTCTTGCGACGTCTTGACTCGTGCCATGGCCACGCCCTGCCATGTCCTGACGCATCCTGACACATGCCATGGCCATGTCCTGACACATCCTGTGAGGTCTCGACTGGTGCCGTGGCCACGTTCTGCGATGTTTTGCGACGTCCCGACTCGTGCCATGGCCACGCCCTGCCACGCTGTGACGCGCCCTGACACCTACCATGGCCATATCCTGCCATTTCGTGCGACGTCCTAAATTGTTCCATGACCACGCCCTGCCACGTCCTGACGCGTCCCATGGCCATGTCCTGCGACGTCCAGACACGTAGCATGGCCATATCCTGCCATGTCCTGCGACGTCCATGGCCACGTCCAGCCATGTCCTGATGCGTCCTGACACGTGCCATGGCGACACCCTGCCATGTCCTGCGACATCCCGACTCGTGCCATGGCCACACCCTTCCATGTCCAACGCGTCCGGACACGTGCTATGTACATGTCCTTATGCGTCCTAACACGTTCCATGGCCATATCCTGATGCGTCCTGACACGTGCCATGGCCATGTCCTGACACATCCTGCGACGTCCCGACTCGTGCCATGGCCATGCCCTGCCATGTCCTGCAATGTCCCGACTCGTGCCATAGCCACGCCCGGCCATGTCCTGCCGCGTCCTGACACGTGCCATGACCATGTCCTGCGACGTCCTAACTTTTGCCATGCCCACACCCTGCCACGTCATGACGCGTGCCATGGCCATGTCCTGCGACGTCCTGACTCGTGCCATGGCCACACCCTGCCACGTCCTGACGTGTGGCATGGCCCTGTCCTAACACGTCCAGACACGTACCATGGCCATATCCTGCCATGTCCTGCGCGTCGACTCGTGCTATGGTCACGCCCTGCCATGTCCTGACGCGTCCTGACACGTGCCATGGCCATGTCCTGACACGTCCTGCGAGGTCCTGACTCGTGCCATGGCCACGCGCTTCCACGTCCTGACGCGTCTTGACACGTACCATGGCCATATCCTGCCATGTCCCGCAACGTCCTATCTTGTGCCATGACCACGTCCTGCCACATCCTGCGACATCCTGACTCGTGCCATGGCCACACTCTGCCACGTCCTGACGTGTGCCATGGCCATATCCTGCCATGTCCTGCGACGTCTTGACTCGTGGCATGACCACGCCCTGCCATGTCCTGACGCGTCCTGACACGTACCACGGCCATTACCTTCCATGTCCTACGACATCTTGATTCGTGCTATGGCCACGCCCTGCCATGTCATGACGCGTCCTGACACGTGCCATGGCCATGTCCTGACACGTCCTGCGAGGTCCCTACTCGTGCCATGGCCACGCCCTGCCATGTCATGCGACAACCCGACTCGTGCCATGGCCACGCCCTGCCATGTCTTGACCCGTCCTGACACGTGCCATGGCTATGTCTGGCACGTCCTGCGACCTCCCGACTCGTTCCATGGCCACGCCCTGCCATGTCCTGCGACGTCCCGACTCGTGCCACGGCCACGCCCTGATTTGTTCCATACGCGTCTTGACAAGTGCCATGGCCATGTCCTGATGCGTCCCTACATGTGCCATGGCCATGCCCTGCCATATCCTGCGACGTCTTGACTCGTGCCATGGCCACGCCCTTCCATGTCCTGACGCGTCCGGACACCTGCAATGGCCATATCCTGATGCGTCCTGACACGTGTCATGGCCATGTCTTGACGCATCCTGCGACGTCCCGACTCGTGCCATACCACGCCCTGCCACGCCGTGATGCGCCCTGACACCTACCATGGCCATATCCTGCCATTTCCAACAACGTCCTAAATTGTTCCATGACGACGCCCTGCCACGTCCTGACGCGTCCCATGGCCATGTCCTGCGACGTCCTGACACGTACCATGGCCATATCCTGCCATGTCCTGCGACGACCATGGCCACGTCCTGCCATGTCCTGACGCGTCTATACAAGTGCCATGTCCTGATGCGTCCTGACACGTGCCATGGCCACACCCTGCCATGTCCTGCGACATCCCGACTCGTGCCATGGCCACGCCCTTCCATGTCCAACGCGTCCGGACACGTGCTATGTACATGTCCTTATGCGTCCTAACACGTTCCATGGCCATATCCTGATGCGTCCTGACACGTGCCATGGCCATGTCCTGACACATCCTGCGACGTCCCGACTCGTGCCATGGCCATGCCCTGCCATGTCCTGCGATGTCCCGACTCGTGCCATAGCCACGCCCGGCCATGTCCTGCCGCATCCTGACACGTGCCATGACCATGTCCTCCGACGTCCTAACTTGTTCCATGCCCACACCCTGCCACGTCATGACGCGTGCCATGGCCATGTCCTGCGACGTCCTGACTCGTGCCATGGCCACACCCTGCCACGTCCTGACGTGTGGCATGGCCATGTCCTAACACGTCCAGACACGTACCATGGCCATATCCTCCCATGTCCTGCGCGTCGACTCGTGCCATGGCCACGCCCTGCCATGTCCTGACGCGTCCTGACACGTGCCATGGCTATGTCCTGACACGTCCTGCGAGGTCCTGACTCGTGCCATGGCCACGCGCTTCCACGTCCTGACGCGTCCTGACACGTACCATGGCCATATCCTGCCATGTCACGCAACGTCCTATCTTGTGCCATGACCACGTCCTGCCACGTCCTGCGACATCCTCACTCGTGCCATGGCCACACTCTGCCACGTCCTGACGCGTGCCATGGCCATATCCTGCCATGTCCTGCGACGTCTTGACTCGTGGCCTGGCCACGCCCTGCCATGTCCTGACGCGTCCTGACACCTACCATGGCCATATCCTTCCATGTCCTGCGACATCTTGACTCGTGCCATGGCCACGCCCTGCCATGTCCTGACGCGTCCTGACACGTGCCATGGCCATGTCCTGACACGTCCTGCGAGGTCCTAACTCGTGCCATGGCCACGCGCTTCCACGTCCTGACGCGTCCTGACACGTACCATGGCCATATCCTGCCATGTCACGCATCGTCCTATCTTGTGCCATGACCACGTCCTGCCACGTCCTGCGACATCCTGACTCGTGCCATGGCCACACTCTGCCACGTCCTGACGTGTGGCATGGCCATGTCCTAACACATCTAGACACGTACCATGGCCATATCCTCCCATGTCCTGCGCGTCGACTCGTGCCATGGCCACGCCCTGCCATGTCATGACGCGTCCTGACACATGCCATGGCCATGTCCTGACACGTCCTGCGAGGTCCTAACTCGTGCCATGGCCACGCGCTTCCACGTCCTGACGCGTCCTGACACGTACCATGGCCACATCCTGCCATGTCACGCAACGTCCTATCTTGTGCCATGACCATGTCCTGCCACGTCCTGCGACGTCCTGACTCATGCCATGGCCACACCCTGCCACGTCCTGACGTGTGGCATGGCCATGTCCTAACACGTCCAGACACGTACCATGGCCATATCCTCCCATGTCCTGCGCGTCGACTCGTGCCATGGCCACGCCCTGCCATGTCCTGACGCGTCCTGACACGTGCCATGGCCATGTCCTGACACGTCCTGCGAGGTCCTGACTCGTGCCATGGCCACGCGCTTCCACGTCCTGACGCGTCCTGACACGTACCATGGCCATATCCTGCCATGTCACGCAACGTCCTATCTTGTGCCATGACCACGTCCTGCCACGTCCTGCGACATCCTGACTCGTGCCATGGCCACACTCTGCCACGTCCTGACGCGTGCCATGGCCATATCCTGCCATGTCCTGCGACGTCTTGACTCGTGGCATGGCCACGCCCTGCCATGTCCTGACGCGTCCTGACACCTACCATGGCCATATCCTTCCATGTCCTGAGACATCTTGACTCGTGCTATGGCCACGCCCTGCCATGTCATGACGCGTCCCTTCACGTGCCATGGCCATGTCCTGACACGTCCTGCGAGGTCCCTACTCGTGCCATGGCCACGCCCTGCCATGTCATGCGACAACCCGACTCGTGCCATGGCCACGCCCTGCCATGTCTTGACCCGTCCTGACACGTGCCATGGCCATGTCTGGCACGTCCTGCGACGTCCCGACTCGTTCCATGGCCACGCCCTGCCATATCCTGATGCGTCCTGACACGTGTCATGGCCATGTCCTGACGCATCCTGCGACGTCCCGACTCGTGCCATACCACGCCCTGCCATGTGATGCGACGTCCCGACTCGTGCCATGGCCACGCCCTGCCACGTCCTAACGCGTGCCATGGCCATGTCCTGACGCGTCCTGACACGTGCCATGGCCATATCCAGCCATGTCCTGCGACGTCTTGACTCATGGCATGGCCACGCTCTGCCATGTCCTGACACGTCCTGACACGTACCATGGCCATATCCTGCCATGTCCTGCGACATCTTGACTCGTGCTATGGCCACGCCCTGCCATGTCCTGACGCGTCCTGACACGTCTCATGGCCATATCCTGCCATGTCCTGCGACGTCTTGACTGGTGCCATGGCCACGCCCTGCCATGTCCTGACGCGTCCTGACACGTCCCATGGCCATATCCTGCCATGTCCTGCGACGTCTTGACTGGTGCCATGGCCACGCCCTGCCATGTCCTGACGCGTCCTGACACGTGCCATGGCCATGTCCTGACACGTCCTACGAAGTCCCGACTCGTGCCATGGTCACGCCCTGCCATGTATTGCGACGTCCTAACTCGTGCCATGGCCACGCACTGCCATGTCCTGATGCGTCCTGACACTTGCAATGGCCATGTGCTGACACGTCCTGCAACGTCCCGACGCATCCTGCGACGTCCCGACTCGTGCCATACCACGCCCTGCCACACCGTGACGCGCCCTGACACCTACCATGGCCATATCCTGCCATTTCCTGCAACGTCCTAAATTGTTCCATGACGACGCCCTGCCACGTCCTGACGCGTCCCATGGCCATGTCCTGCGACGTCCTGACACATACCATGGCCATATCCTGCCATGTCCTAACGCGTCTTGACAAGTGCCATGTCCTGATGCGTCCTGACACGTGCCATGGCCACACCCTGCCATGTCCTGCAGAATCCCGACTCGTGCCATGGCCACGCCCTTCCATGTCCAACGCGTCCGGACATGTGCTATGTACATGTCCTTATGCGTCCTAACACGTTCCATGGCCATATCCTGATGCGTCCTGACACGTGCCATGGTCATGTCCTGACACATCCTGCGACGTCCCGACTCGTGCCATGGCCATGCCCTGCCATGTCCTGCGATGTCCCGACTCATGCCATAGCCACGCCCGGCCATGTCCTGCCGCGTCCTGACACGTGCCATGACCATGTCCTCCGACGTCCTAACTTGTGCCATGCCCACACTCTGCCACGTCATGACGCGTGCCATGGCCATGTCCTGCGACGTCCTCACTCGTGCCATGGCCACACCCTGCCACGTCCTGACGTGTGGCATGGCCCTGTCCTAACACGTCCAGACACGTACCATGGCCATATCCTCCCATGTCCTGCACGTCGACTCCTGCCATGGCCACGCCCTGCCATGTCCTGACGCGTCCTGACATGTGCCATGGCCATGTCCTGACACGTCCTGCGAGGTCCTAACTCGTGCCATGGCCACGCGCTTCCACGTCCTGGCGCGTCCTGACACGTACCATGGCCATATCCTGCCATGTCACGCAACGTCCTATCTTGTGCCATGACCACGTCCTGCCACGTCCTGCGACATCCTGACTCGTGCCATGGCCACACTCTGCCACGTCGTGACGCGTGCCATGGCCATATCCTGCCATGTCCTGCGACGTCTTGACTCGTGGCATGGCCACGCCCTGCCGTGTCCTGACGCGTCCTGACACGTACCATGGCCATATCCTTCCATGTCCTGCGACATCTAGACTCGTGCTATGCCCACGCCCTGCCATGTCATGACGCGTCCTGACACGTGCCTTGGCCATGTCCTGACAGGTCCTGCGAGGTCCCTACTCGTGCCATGGCCACGCCCTGCCATGTCATACGACAACCCGACTCGTGCCATGGCCACGCCCTGCCATGTCTTGACCCGTCCTGACACGTGCCATGGCCATGTCTGGCACGTCCTGCGACGTCCGGACTCGTTCCATGGCCACGCCCTGCCATGTCCTGCGACGTCCCGACTCGTGCCATGGCCACGCCCTGCTTTGTTCCATATGCGACTTGACAAGTGCCATAGCCATGTCCTTATATGTCCCTACATGTGCCATGGCCATGCCCTGCCATGTCCTGTGACGTCCCGACTCGTGCCATGGCCACGCCCTTCCATGTCCTGACGCGTCCGGACACGTTTCATGGCCATATCCTGATGCGTCCTGACACGTGTCATGGCCATGTCCTGACGTATCCTACGACGTCCCGACTCGTGCCATACCACGCCCTGCCATGTGATGCGACATCCCGACTCGTGCCATGGCCACACCCTGCCATGTCCTGACGCGTCCTGGCACGTGCCATGACCATGTCCTGCCATGTCCTGCGACGTCCTAACTTGTGCAATGACCATGCCCTGCCACGTCTTGACGCGTGCCATGCCCATGTCCTGCAACGTCCTGACTCGTGCCATGGCCACACCCTGCCACGTCCTAACGCGTGCCATGGCCATGTCCTGACGTTTCCTGACACGTACCATGGCCATATCCAGCCATGTCCTACGACGTCTTGACTCATGGCATGGCCACGCCTTGCCATGTCCTGACACGTCCTGACACGTACCATGGCCATATCCTGCCATGTCCTGCGACATCTTGACTCGTGCTATGGCCACGCCCTGCCATGTCCTAACACGTCTCATGGCCATATCCTGCCATGTCCTGCGACGTCTTGACTGGTGCCATGGCCACGCCCTGCCATGTCCTGACGCGTCCTGACACGTCTCATGGCCATATCCTGCCATGTCCTGCGACGTCTTGACTGGTGCCATGGCCACGCCCTGCCATGTCCTGACGCGTCCTGTCACGTGCCATGGCCATGTCCTGACACGTCCTACGAAGTCCCGACTCGTGCCATGGTCACGCCCTGCCATGTCCTGCGACGTCCTGACTCGTGCCATGGCCACGCACTGCCATGTCCTGATGCGTCCTGACACTTGTAATGGCCATGTCCTGACACGTCCTGCAACGTCCCGACTCGTGCCATGGCCCCTGCCATGTCCTGACGCGTCTTGAGAAGTGCCATGGCCATGTCCTGATACATCCTGACACGTGCCATGGCCACGCCCTGCCATGTCCTGCGACGTCTCGACTCGTTCCATGGCCACGCCCTTCCATGTCCGGACGCGTCCGGACACGTGCTATGGCCATGTCCTTATGCGTCCTGACACGTGCCATGGCCATATCCTGATGTGTCTTGACACGTGCCATGGCCATGTCTTGACGCATCCTGCGACGTCCCGGCTCGTGCCATGGCCACGCCCTGCCATGTCCTGACGCGTCCTGACACGTGCCATGGCCATGTCCTGCGACGTCCTATCTTGTGCCATGACCACGCCTTGCCACGTCATGACATGTGCCATGGCCACACACTGCCACGTCCTGACACGTGCCATGGCCATGTCCTGACATGTCTTGCAAGGTCCCGACTCGTGCCATGGCCACGCCCTGCCTTGTCCTGCGATGTCCCAACTTGTGCCATTGCCACGCCCTGCCACCTCCTGACGCGTCCTGTCACGTACCATGGCCATATCCTGCCATACCATGCAACGTCCTAACTTGTGCAATGACCACGCCCTGCCACGTCTTGACGCGTGCCATGGCCATGTCCTGATGCGTCCCTACAAGTGCCATGGCCTTGACCTGCCATGTCCTGCGACGTCCCGACTCGTGCCATGGCCACGCCCTTCTATGTCCTGACGCGTCCGGACACGTGCCATGGCCATATCCTGATGCGTCCTGACACGTGCCATGGCCATGTCCTGTCACATCATGCGACGTCCCGACTCGTGCCATGGCCACGCCCTGCCATGTGCTGAGACGTCCCGACTTGTGCCATGGCCATGCCCAGCCATGTCCTGACGCGTCCTGACACGTGCCATGGCCATGTCCTGCGACTTCCTAACTTGTGCCATGACCACACCCTGCCACGTCATGACGTGTGCCATGGCCATGTCCTGCGACGTCCTGAATCGTTCCATGGCCACACCCTGCCACGTCCTGACGCGTGCCATGGCCATGTCGTGATGCGTCCAGACACGTACCATGGCCATATCTTGCAATGTCTTGCGACGTCTTGACTCATGCCACGGCCACGCCCTGCCCTGTCATGACTCGTCCTGACACGTGCCATGGCCATGTCCTGGAACATTCTGCGAGGTCCCGACTCGTGCCATGGCTACGCCCTGCCATGTCTTGCGACGTCCCGACTCATGCCATTGTCACGCCCTGTCATGTCCTGACGCGTCTTGATAAGTGCCATGGCAATGTCCTGGTGCGTCCCTACACGTGCCATGGCCACGCCCTGCCACATCTTGCGAAGTCCCGACTCATGACATGGCCAGGCCTTGCCATGTCTTGACGCGTCCGGACACGTGCCATGGCCATGTCCTGACACGTCCTGCGACAACCCGACTCGTGCCATGGCCACGCACTGCCATGTCCTGCGACATCCCGACTCGTGCCATTGCCACGCCTTGCTGTGTCTTGACGCGTCTTGACAAGTGCCATGGCCATGTCCTGATGCGTCCCTACACGCGCCATGGCCACGCCCTTCCATGTCCTGCGACATCCCGACTCGTGCCATGGCGACGCCTTTCCAGGTCCTGACGCGTCCAGACACGTGCTATGGCCATGTCCTTATGCGTCCTGACACGTGCCATGGCCATATCGTGATGCGTCCTGATACGTGCCATGGCAATGTCCAGACGCATCCTGCGACGTTCCGACTCGTGCCATGGCCATGCCCTGCCATGTCCTACGAGGTCCCGACTCGTGCCATTGCCCCGCCCTGCCATGTCCTGACGCGTCCTGACACGTGCCATGGACATGTCCTGCGACATCCTAACAAGTGCCATGACCACGCCCTGCCACGTCCTGACGCGTGCCATGGCCATGTCCTGCGACGTCCTGACTTGTGCCATGGCCACACCCTGCCACGTCTTGACGCGTGCCATGGCCATGTCGTGAAGCGTCAGACACGTACCATGGCCACATCCTACAATGTCTTGCGACGTCTTGACTCATGCCATGGCCACGCCCTGCCTTGTCATGACTCGTCCTGACACGTGCCATGGCCATGTCCTGACACATCCTTCGAGGTCCAGACTCGTGCCAAGGCTACGCCCTGCCATGTCTTGCGGCGTCCCGACTCGTGCCATGGCCACGCCCTGCCATGTCCTGACGCGTCTTGACAAGTGCCATCGTAATGTCCTAATGCGTCCCTACACGTGCCATGGCCACGCCCTGCCACATCCTGCGAAGTCCCGACTCGTGACATGGCCACGCCCTTCCATGTCCTGACGCGTCCGGACATGTGCTATGGCCATATCCTGCCATGTACTGCAACGTCCTAACTTGTGCCATGACCACGCCCTGCCACGTCCTGCGACATCCTGACTCGTGCCATGGCCACACCCTGCCACGTCCGGAAGCATGCCATGGCCATGTCCTGCCATGTCCTGCGACGTCTTGACTCGTGGCATGGCCACGCCCTGCCATGTCCTAACGCGTCCTATCACGTACCATGGCCATATCCTGCCATGTCCTCCGACATCTTGACTCGTGCTATGGCCACGCCCTGTCATGTCCTGACGCGTCCTGACACGTGCCATGGCCATGTCCTAACACGTCCTGCGAGGTCCCGACTCGTGCCCTGGCCACACCCTGCCATTTCCTGCGATGTCCCGACTCGTGCCATGGCCACGCCCTGCCATGTCTTGACGCGTCCTGACATGTGCCATGGCCATGTCCTGTGACGTCATCTGACGTCCCAACTCGTGCCATGGCCACGCCCTGCCATGTGCTACGACGTCCCGACTCGTGCAATGGCCACGCCCTGCCATGTTCTGACGCGTCCTGACACGTGCCATGGCCATGTCCTTATGCGTCCTGCGACGTCCCGACTCGTGCCATGGCCACGCCCTGCCATGTCGTGACGCGTCTTGACAAGTGCCATGGCCATGTCCTGATGCGTCCATACAGGTGCCATGGCCACGCCCTGCCATGTCCTACGACGTCCCGACTCGTGCCATGGCCACGCCCTTCCATGTCCTGACGTGTCAGGACACGTGCTATGGCCATGTCCTTATGCGTCCTGACATGTGCCATGGCCATGTCCTGCGATATCTTGACGCGTGGCATGGCCACGACCTTCCATGTCCTGACGCGTCCTGACACTTACCATGACCATATCCTGCCATGTCCTGTGACGTCCCGACTCGTGCCATGGCCACGCCCTGACGCGTCCTGACACGTGCCATGGCCATGTCCTGCCATGTCCTGCTACGTCCTAACTTGTGCCATGACCACGTCCTGCCACGTCCTGACGCGTGCCATGGCCATGTCCTGCGACGTCCTAACTCGTGCCATGGCCACACACTGCCAGGTCCTGACGCATGCCATGGCCATGTCCAGACGCGTCCAGACACGTACCATCGCCATATCCTGCCATGTCTTGCGACGTCTTGACTCGTGCCATGGCCACGCCCTGCCATGTCCTGACGCGTCCTGACAGGTGCCATGGCCATGTCCTGACATGTCCTGCGAGGTCTCGACTCGTGCCGTGGCCACGTTCTGCGATGTTTTGCGACGTACCGACTCGTGCCATGGCAACACCCTGCCACGCCGTGATGCGCCCTGACACCTACCATGGCCATATTCTGCCATTTCCTGCAACGTCCTAAATTGTTCCATGACCACGCCCTGCCACGTCCTGATGCGTCCCATGGCCATGTCCTGCGACGTCCAGACTCGTGCCATGGCCACACCCTGCCACGTCCTGACGCGTGCCCTGGCCATGTCCTGACACGTACCATGGCCATATCCTGCCATGTCGTGCGACGTCCATGGCCACATCCTACCATGTCCTGACGCGTCTAGACAAGTGCCATGTCCTGATGCGTCCTGACACGTGCCATGGCCACACCCTGCCATGTCCTGCGACGTCCCGACTCGTGCCATGGCCACGCCCTTCCATGTCCAACGCGTCCGGACACGTGCTATGTACATGTCCTTATGCGTCCTAAAACGTTCCATGGCCATATCCTGATGCGTCCTGACACGTGCCATGGCCATGTCCTGACACATCCTGTGACGTCCCGACTCGTGCCATGGCCATATCCTGCCATGTCCTGCGACGTCTTGACTCGTGCCATGGCCACGCCCTGCCATGTCCTGACGCGTCCTGACACGTGCCATGGCCATGTCCTGACATGTCCTGCAAGGTCCTGACTCGTGCCATGGCCACGCCCTGCCATGTCCTGCGATGTCCCGACTAGTGCCATGGCCACGCCCTTCCACGTCCTGACACGTACCATGGCCATATCCTGCCATGTCATGCAACGTCCTAACTTGTGCCATGATAACACCCTGCCTGTCCTGCGACATCCTGACACGTACCATGGCCATATCCTGCCATGTCCTGTGACATCTTGACTCGTGCTATGGCCACGCCCTGCCATGTCCTAACGTGTCCTGACACGTGCCATGGCAATGTCCTGACACGTCCTGCGAGGTCCCGACTCGTGCCATGGCCATGTCTTTACGCGACGTCACAACTCGTCCCATGGCCATGTCCTGCGATGTCCCGAACTCGTGCCATGGCCACGCCCTTCAATGTCCTGACGCGTCCGGACACGTGCTATGGCCATGTCCTTATGCGTCCTGACACGTGCCATGGCCATGTCCTAGGACGTCTTGACGCGTGGCATGGCCACGACCTTCCATGTCCTGACACGTCCTGACACGTACCATGGCCATATCCTTCCATGTCCTGCGATGTCCCGACTCTTGCCATGGCCACGCCCTGCCATGTCTTGACGCGTCCTGACATGTGCCATGGCCATGTCCTGTGACGTCATCTGACGTCCCAACTCGTGCCATGGCCACGCCCTGCCATGTGCTACGACGTCCCGACTCGTGCCATGGCCACGCCCTGCCATGTTCTGACGCGTCCTGACACGTGCCATGGCCATGTCCTTATGCGTCCTGCGACGTCCCGACTCGTGCCATGGCCACGCCCTGCCATGTCCTGACGCGTCTTGACAAGTGCCATGGCCATGTCCTGATGCGTCCATACAGGTGCCATGGCCACGCCCTGCCATGTCCTACGACGTCCCGACTCGTGCCATGGCCACGCCCTTCCATGTCCTGACGTGTCAGGACACGTGCTATGGCCATGTCCTTATGCGTCCTGACACGTGCTATGGCCATGTCCTTATGCGTCCGGACACGTGCCATGGCCATGTCCTTATGCGTCCTGACACGTGCCATGGCCATGTCCTGCGACGTCTTGACGCGTGGCATGGCCACGACCTTCCATGTCCTGACGCGTCCTGACACGTACATGGCCATATCCTTCCATGTCCTGCGACGTCCTAACTTGTGCCATGGCCACGCCCTGCCACGTCATGACGCGTGCCATGGCCATGTCCTGCGACGTCCTCACTCGTGCCATGGCCACACCCTGCCACATCCTGACGTGTGGCATAGCCCTTTCCTAACACGTCCAGACACGTACCATGGCCATATCCTCCCATGTCCTGCGCGTCGACTCCTGCCATGGCCACGCCCTGCCATGTCCTGACGCGTCCTGACACGTGCCATGGCCATGTCCTGACACGTCCTGCGAGGTCCTAACTCGTGCCATGGCCACGCACTTCCACGTCCTGACGCGTCCTGACACGTACCATGGCCATATCCTGCCATGTCACGCAACGTCCTATCTTGTGCCATGACCACGTCCTGCCACGTCCTGCGACATCCTGACTCGTGCCATGGCCACACTCTGCCACGTCCTGACGTGTGGCATGGCCATGTCCTAACACATCTAGACACGTACCATGGCCATATCCTCCCATGTCCTGCGCGTCGACTCGTGCCATGGCCACGCCCTGCCATGTCATGACGCGTCCTGACACATGCCATGGCCATGTCCTGACACGTCCTGCGAGGTCCTAACTCGTGCCATGGCCACGCGCTTCCACGTCCTGACGCGTCCTGACACGTACCATGGCCACATCCTGCCATGTCACGCAACGTCCTATCTTGTGCCATGACCACGTCCTGCCACGTCCTGCGACGTCCTGACTCATGCCATGGCCACACCCTGCCACGTCCTGACGTGTGGCATGGCCATGTCCTAACACGTCCAGACACGTACCATGGCCATATCCTCCCATGTCCTGCGCGTCGACTCGTGCCATGGCCACGCCCTGCTATGTCCTGACGCGTCCTGACACGTGCCATGGCCATGTCCTGACACGTCCTGCGAGGTCCTGACTCGTGCCATGGCCACGCGCTTCCACGTCCTGACGCGTCCTGACACGTACCATGGCCATATCCTGCCATGTCACGCAACGTCCTATCTTGTGCCATGACCACGTCCTGCCACGTCCTGCGACATCCTGACTCGTGCCATGGCCACACTCTGCCACGTCCTGACGCGTGCCATGGCCATATCCTGCCATGTCCTGCGACGTCTTGACTCGTGGCATGGCCACGCCCTGCCATGTCCTGACGCGTCCTGACACCTACCATGGCCATATCCTTCCATGTCCTGAGACATCTTGACTCGTGCTATGGCCATGCCCTGCCATGTCATGACGCGTCCCTTCACGTGCCATGGCCATGTCCTGCCACGTCCTGCGAGGTCCCTACTCGTGCCATGGCCACGCCCTGCCATGTCATGCGACAACCCGACTCGTGCCATGGCCACGCCCTGCCATGTCTTGACCCGTCCTGACACGTGCCATGGCCATGTCTGGCACGTCCTGCGACGTCCCGACTCGTTCCATGGCCACGCCCTGCCATGTCCTGCGACGTCCCGACTCGTGCCATGGCCACGCCCTACTTTGTTCCATACGCGTCTTGACAAGTGCCATGGCCATATCCTGATGCGTCCCTACATGTGCCATGGCCATGCCCTGCCATGTCCTGCGACGTCCCGACTCGTGCCATGGCCACGCCCTTCCATGTTCTGACGCGTCCGGACACGTGCCATGGCCATATCCTGATGCGTCCTGACACGTGTCATGGCCATGTCCTGACGCATCCTGCGACGTCCCGACTCGTGCCATACCACGCCCTGCCATGTGATGCGACGTCCCGACTCGTGCCATGGCCACGCCCTGCCACGTCCTAACGCGTGCCATGGCCATGTCCTGACGCGTCCTGACACGTGCCATGGCCATATCCAGCCATGTCCTGCGACGTCTTGACTCATGGCATGGCCACGCCCTGCCATGTCCTGACACGTCCTGACACGTACCATGGCCATATCCTGCCATGTCCTGCGACATCTTGACTCGTGCTATGGCCACGCCCTGCCATGTCCTGACGCGTCCTGACACGTCTCATGGCCATATCCTGCCATGTCCTGCGACGTCTTGACTGGTGCCATGGCCACGCCCTGCCATGTCCTGACGCGTCCTGACACGTCCCATGGCCATATCCTGCCATGTCCTGCGACGTCTTGACTGGTGCCATGGCCACGCCCTGCCATGTCCTGACGCGTCCTGACACGTGCCATGGCCATGTCCTGACACGTCCTACGAAGTCCCGACTCGTGCCATGGTCACGCCCTGCCATGTATTGCGACGTCCTAACTCGTGCCATGGCCATGCACTGCCATGTCCTGATGCGTCCTGACACTTGCAATGGCCATGTCCTGACACGTCCTGCAACGTCCCGACGCATCCTGCGACGTCCCGACTCGTGCCATACCACGCCCTGCCACGCTGTGACGCGCCCTGACACCTACCATGGCCATATCCTGCCATTTCCTGCAACGTCCTAAATTGTTCCATGACGACGCCCTGCCACGTCCTGACGCGTCCCATGGCCATGTCCTGCGACGTCCTGACACGTACCATGGCCATATCCTGCCATGTCCTGCGACGACCATGGCCACGTCCTGCCATGTCCTAACACGTCTTGACAAGTGCCATGTCCTGATGCGTCCTGACACGTGCCATGGCCACAACCTGCCATGTCCTGCGACATCCCGACTCGTGCCATGGCCACGCCCTTCCATGTCCAATGCGTCCGGACACGTGCTATGTACATGTCCTTATGCGTCCTAACACGTTCCATGGCCATATCCTGATGCGTCCTGACACGTGCCATGGCCATGTCCTGACACATCCTGCGACGTCCCGACTCGTGCCATGGCCATGCCCTGCCATGTCCTGCTATGTCCCGACTTGTGCCATAGCCACGCCCGGCCATGTCCTGCCGCGTCCTGACACGTGCCATGACCATGTCCTCCGACGTCCTAACTTGTGCCATGCCCACACCCTGCCACGTCATGACGCGTGCCATGGCCATGTCCTGCGACGTCCTCACTCGTGCCATGGCCACACCCTGCCACATCCTGACGTGTGGCGTGGCCCTGTCCTAACACGTCCAGACACGTACCATGGCCATATCCTCCCATGTCCTGCGCGTCGACTCCTGCCATGGCCACGCCCTGCCATGTCCTGACGCGTCCTGACACGTGCCATGGCCATGTCCTGACACGTCCTGCGAGGTCCTAACTCGTGCCATGGCCACGCGCTTCCACGTCCTGACGCGTCCTGACACGTACCATGGCCATATCCTGCCATGTCACGCATCGTCCTATCTTGTGCCATGACCACGTCCTGCCACGTCCTGCGACATCCTGACTCGTGCCATGGCCACACTCTGCCACGTCCTGACGTGTGGCATGGCCATGTCCTAACACATCTAGACACGTACCATGGCCATATCCTCCCATGTCCTGCGCGTTGACTCGTGCCATGGCCACGCCCTGCCATGTCATGACGCGTCCTGACACATGCCATGGCCATGTCCTGACACGTCCTGCGAGGTCCTAACTCGTGCCATGGCCACGCGCTTCCACGTCCTGACGCGTCCTGACACGTACCATGGCCACATCCTGCCATGTCACGCAACGTCCTATCTTGTGCCATGACCACGTCCTGCCACGTCCTGCAACGTCCTGACTCATGCCATGGCCACACCCTGCCACGTCCTGACGTGTGGCATGGCCATGTCCTAACACGTCCAGACACGTACCATGGCCATATCCTCCCATGTCCTGCGCGTCGACTCGTGCCATGGCCACGCCCTGCTATGTCCTGACGCGTCCTGACACGTGCCATGGCCATGTCCTGACACGTCCTGCGAGGTCCTGACTCGTGCCATGGCCACGCGCTTCCACGTCCTGACGCGTCCTGACACGTACCATGGCCATATCCTGCCATGTCACGCAACGTCCTATCTTGTGCCATGACCACGTCCTGCCACGTCCTGCGACATCCTGACTCGTGCCATGGCCACACTCTGCCACGTCCTGACGCGTGCCATGGCCATATCCTGCCATGTCCTGCGACGTCTTGACTCGTGGCATGGCCACGCCCTGCCATGTCCTGACGCGTCCTGACACCTACCATGGCCATATCCTTCCATGTCCTGAGACATCTTGACTCGTGCTATGGCCACGCCCTGCCATGTCATGACGCGTCCCTTCACGTGCCATGGCCATGTCCTGACACGTCCTGCGAGGTCCCTACTCGTGCCATGGCCACGCCCTGCCATGTCATGCGACAACCCGACTCGTGCCATGGCCACGCCCTGCCATGTCTTGACCCGTCCTGACACGTGCCATGGCCATGTCTGGCACGTCCTGCGACGTCCCGACTCGTTCCATGGCCACGCCCTGCCATGTCCTGCGACGTCCCGACTCGTGCCATGGCCACGCCCTGCTTTGTTCCATACGCGTCTTGACAAGTGCCATGGCCATATCCTGATGCGTCCCTACATGTGCCATGGCCATGCCCTGCCATGTCCTGCGACGTCCCGACTCGTGCCATGGCCACGCCCTTCCATGTTCTGACGCGTCCGGACACGTGCCATGGCCATATCCTGATGCGTCCTGACACGTGTCATGGCCATGTCCTGACGCATCCTGCGACGTCCCGACTCGTGCCATACCACGCCCTGCCATGTGATGCGACGTCCTGACTCGTGCCATGGCCACGCCCTGCCACGTCCTAACGCGTGCCATGGCCATGTCCTGACGCGTCCTGACACGTGCCATGGCCATATCCAGCCATGTCCTGCGACGTCTTGACTCATGGCATGGCCACGCCCTGCCATGTCCTGACACGTCCTGACACGTACCATGGCCATATCCTGCCATGTCCTGCGACATCTTGACTCGTGCTATGGCCACGCCCTGCCATGTCCTGACGCGTCCTGACACGTCTCATGGCCATATCCTGCCATGTCCTGCGACGTCTTGACTGGTGCCATGGCCACGCCCTGCCATGTCCTGACGCGTCCTGACACGTCCCATGGCCATATCCTGCCATGTCCTGCGACGTCTTGACTGGTGCCATGGCCACGCCCTGCCATGTCCTGACGCGTCCTGACACGTGCCATGGCCATGTCCTGACACGTCCTACGAAGTCCCGACTCGTGCCATGGTCACGCCCTGCCATGTATTGCGACGTCCTAACTCGTGCCATGGCCACGCACTGCCATGTCCTGATGCGTCCTGACACTTGCAATGGCCATGTCCTGACACGTCCTGCAACGTCCCGACGCATCCTGCGACGTCCCGACTCGTGCCATACCACGCCCTGCCACGCTGTGACGCGCCCTGACACCTACCATGGCCATATCCTGCCATTTCCTGCAACGTCCTAAATTGTTCCATGACGACGCCCTGCCACGTCCTGACGCGTCCCATGGCCATGTCCTGCGACGTCCTGACACGTACCATGGCCATATCCTGCCATGTCCTGCGACGACCATGGCCACGTCCTGCCATGTCCTAACACGTCTTGACAAGTGCCATGTCCTGATGCGTCCTGACACGTGCCATGGCCACAACCTGCCATGTCCTGCGACATCCCGACTCGTGCCATGGCCACGCCCTTCCATGTCCAATGCGTCCGGACACGTGCTATGTACATGTCCTTATGCGTCCTAACACGTTCCATGGCCATATCCTGATGCGTCCTGACACGTGCCATGGCCATGTCCTGACACATCCTGCGACGTCCCGACTCGTGCCATGGCCATGCCCTGCCATGTCCTGCTATGTCCCGACTTGTGCCATAGCCACGCCCGGCCATGTCCTGCCGCGTCCTGACACGTGCCATGACCATGTCCTCCGACGTCCTAACTTGTGCCATGCCCACACCCTGCCACGTCATGACGCGTGCCATGGCCATGTCCTGCGACGTCCTCACTCGTGCCATGGCCACACCCTGCCACATCCTGACGTGTGGCGTGGCCCTGTCCTAACACGTCCAGACACGTACCATGGCCATATCCTCCCATGTCCTGCGCGTCGACTCCTGCCATGGCCACGCCCTGCCATGTCCTGACGCGTCCTGACACGTGCCATGGCCATGTCCTGACACGTCCTGCGAGGTCCTAACTCGTGCCATGGCCACGCGCTTCCACGTCCTGACGCGTCCTGACACGTACCATGGCCATATCCTGCCATGTCACGCATCGTCCTATCTTGTGCCATGACCACGTCCTGCCACGTCCTGCGACATCCTGACTCGTGCCATGGCCACACTCTGCCACGTCCTGACGTGTGGCATGGCCATGTCCTAACACATCTAGACACGTACCATGGCCATATCCTCCCATGTCCTGCGCGTCGACTCGTGCCATGGCCACGCCCTGCCATGTCATGACGCGTCCTGACACATGCCATGGCCATGTCCTGACACGTCCTGCGAGGTCCTAACTCGTGCCATGGCCACGCGCTTCCACGTCCTGACGCGTCCTGACACGTACCATGGCCACATCCTGCCATGTCACGCAACGTCCTATCTTGTGCCATGACCATGTCCTGCCACGTCCTGCGACGTCCTGACTCATGCCATGGCCACACCCTGCCACGTCCTGACGTGTGGCATGGCCATGTCCTAACACGTCCAGACACGTACCATGGCCATATCCTCCCATGTCCTGCGCGTCGACTCGTGCCATGGCCACGCCCTGCCATGTCCTGACGCGTCCTGACACGTGCCATGGCCATGTCCTGACATGTCCTGCGAGGTCCTGACTCGTGCCATGGCCACGCGCTTCCACGTCCTGACGCGTCCTGACACGTACCATGGCCATATCCTGCCATGTCACGCAACGTCCTATCTTGTGCCATGACCACGTCCTGCCACGTCCTGCGACATCCTGACTCGTGCCATGGCCACACTCTGCCACGTCCTGACGCGTGCCATGGCCATATCCTGCCATGTCCTGCGACGTCTTGACTCGTGGCATGGCCACGCTCTGCCATGTCCTGACGCGTCCTGACACCTACCATGGCCATATCCTTCCATGTCCTGAGACATCTTGACTCGTGCTATGGCCACGCCCTGCCATGTCATGACGCGTCCCTTCACGTGCCATGGCCATGTCCTGACACGTCCTGCGAGGTCCCTACTCGTGCCATGGCCACGCCCTGCCATGTCATGCGACAACCCGACTCGTGCCATGGCCACGCCCTGCCATGTCTTGACCCGTCCTGACACGTGCCATGGCCATGTCTGGCACGTCCTGCGACGTCCCGACTCGTTCCATGGCCACGCCCTGCCATGTCCTGCGACGTCCCGACTCGTGCCATGGCCACGCCCTGCTTTGTTCCATACGCGTCTTGACAAGTGCCATGGCCATATCCTGATGCGTCCCTACATGTGCCATGGCCATGCCCTGCCATGTCCTGCGACGTCCCGACTCGTGCCATGGCCACGCCCTTCCATGTTCTGACGCGTCCGGACACGTGCCATGGCCATATCCTGATGCGTCCTGACACGTGTCATGGCCATGTCCTGACGCATCCTGCGACGTCCCGACTCGTGCCATACCACGCCCTGCCATGTGATGCGACGTCCCGACTCGTGCCATGGCCACGCCCTGCCATGTCCTAACGCGTGCCATGGCCATGTCCTGACGCGTCCTGACACGTGCCATGGCCATATCCAGCCATGTCCTGCGACGTCTTGACTCATGGCATGGCCACGCCCTGCCATGTCCTGACACGTCCTGACACGTACCATGGCCATATCCTGCCATGTCCTGCGACATCTTGACTCGTGCTATGGCCACGCCCTGCCATGTCCTGACGCGTCCTGACACGTCTCATGGCCATATCCTGCCATGTCCTGCGACGTCTTGACTGGTGCCATGGCCACGCCCTGCCATGTCCTGACGCGTCCTGACACGTCCCATGGCCATATCCTGCCATGTCCTGCGACGTCTTGACTGGTGCCATGGCCACGCCCTGCCATGTCCTGACGCGTCCTGACACGTGCCATGGCCATGTCCTGACACGTCCTACGAAGTCCCGACTCGTGCCATGGTCACGCCCTGCCATGTATTGCGACGTCCTAACTCGTGCCATGGCCACGCACTGCCATGTCCTGATGCGTCCTGACACTTGCAATGGCCATGTCCTGACACGTCCTGCAACGTCCCGACGCATCCTGCGACGTCCCGACTCGTGCCATACCACGCCCTGCCACACCGTGACGCGCCCTGACACCTACCATGGCCATATCCTGCCATTTCCTGCAACGTCCTAAATTGTTCCATGACGACGCCCTGCCACGTCCTGACGCGTCCCATGGCCATGTCCTGCGACGTCCTGACACATACCATGGCCATATCCTGCCATGTCTTGCGACGACCATGGCCACGTCCTGCCATGTCCTAACGCGTCTTGACAAGTGCCATGTCCTGATGCGTCCTGACACGTGCCATGGCCACACCCTGCCATGTCCTGCAGAATCCCGACTCGTGCCATGGCCACGCCCTTCCATGTCCAACGCGTCCGGACACGTGCTATGTACATGTCCTTATGCGTCCTAACACGTTCCATGGCCATATCCTGATGCGTCCTGACACGTGCCATGGTCATGTCCTGACACATCCTGCGACGTCCCGACTCGTGCCATGGCCATGCCCTGCCATGTCCTGCGATGTCCCGACTCATGCCATAGCCACGCCCGGCCATGTCCTGCCGCGTCCTGACACGTGCCATGACCATGTCCTCCGACGTCCTAACTTGTGCCATGCCCAAACTCTGCCACGTCATGACGCGTGCCATGGCCATGTCCTGCGACGTCCTCACTCGTGCCATGGCCACACCCTGCCACGTCCTGACGTGTGGCATGGCCCTGTCCTAACACGTCCAGACACGTACCATGGCCATATCCTCCCATGTCCTGCACGTCGACTCCTGCCATGGCCACGCCCTGCCATGTCCTGACGCGTCCTGACATGTGCCATGGCCATGTCCTGACACGTCCTGCGAGGTCCTAACTCGTGCCATGGCCACGCGCTTCCACGTCCTGGCGCGTCCTGACACGTACCATGGCCATATCCTGCCATGTCACGCAACGTCCTATCTTGTGCCATGACCACGTCCTGCCACGTCCTGCGACATCCTGACTCGTGCCATGGCCACACTCTGCCACGTCGTGACGCGTGCCATGGCCATATCCTGCCATGTCCTGCGACGTCTTGACTCGTGGCATGGCCACGCCCTGCCGTGTCCTGACGCGTCCTGACACGTACCATGGCCATATCCTTCCATGTCCTGCGACATCTAGACTCGTGCTATGCCCACGCCCTGCCATGTCATGACGCGTCCTGACACGTGCCTTGGCCATGTCCTGACAGGTCCTGCGAGGTCCCTACTCGTGCCATGGCCACGCCCTGCCATGTCATACGACAACCCGACTCGTGCCATGGCCACGCCCTGCCATGTCTTGACCCGTCCTGACACGTGCCATGGCCATGTCTGGCACGTCCTGCGACGTCCGGACTCGTTCCATGGCCACGCCCTGCCATGTCCTGCGACGTCCCGACTCGTGCCATGGCCACGCCCTGCTTTGTTCCATATGCGACTTGACAAGTGCCATAGCCACGTCCTTATATGTCCCTACATGTGCCATGGCCATGCCCTGCCATGTCCTGTGACGTCCCGACTCGTGCCATGGCCACGCCCTTCCATGTCCTGACGCGTCCGGACACGTTTCATGGCCATATCCTGATGCGTCCTGACACGTGTCATGGCCATGTCCTGACGTATCCTACGACGTCCCGACTCGTGCCATACCACGCCCTGCCATGTGATGCGACATCCCGACTCGTGCCATGGCCACACCCTGCCATGTCCTGACGCGTCCTGGCACGTGCCATGACCATGTCCTGCCATGTCCTGCGACGTCCTAACTTGTGCAATGACCATGCCCTGCCACGTCTTGACGCGTGCCATGCCCATGTCCTGCAACGTCCTGACTCGTGCCATGGCCACACCCTGCCACGTCCTAACGCGTGCCATGGCCATGTCCTGACGTTTCCTGACACGTACCATGGCCATATCCAGCCATGTCCTACGACGTCTTGACTCATGGCATGGCCACGCCTTGCCATGTCCTGACACGTCCTGACACGTACCATGGCCATATCCTGCCATGTCCTGCGACATCTTGACTCGTGCTATGGCCACGCCCTGCCATGTCCTAACACGTCTCATGGCCATATCCTGCCATGTCCTGCGACGTCTTGACTGGTGCCATGGCCACGCCCTGCCATGTCCTGACGCGTCCTGACACGTCTCATGGCCATATCCTGCCATGTCCTACGACGTCTTGACTGGTGCCATGGCCACGCCCTGCCATGTCCTGACGCGTCCTGTCACGTGCCATGGCCATGTCCTGACACGTCCTACGAAGTCCCGACTCGTGCCATGGTCACGCCCTGCCATGTCCTGCGACGTCCTGACTCGTGCCATGGCCACGCACTGCCATGTCCTTATGCGTCCTGACACTTGTAATGGCCATGTCCTGACACGTCCTGCAACGTCCCGACTCGTGCCATGGCCCCTGCCATGTCCTGACGCGTCTTGAGAAGTGCCATGGCCATGTCCTGATACATCCTGACACGTGCCATGGCCACGCCCTGCCATGTCCTGCGACGTCTCGACTCGTTCCATGGCCACGCCCTTCCATGTCCGGACGCGTCCGGACACGTGCTATGGCCATGTCCTTATGCGTCCTGACACGTGCCATGGCCATATCCTGATGTGTCTTGACACGTGCCATGGCCATGTCTTGACGCATCCTGCGACGTCCCGGCTCGTGCCATGGCCACGCCCTGCCATGTCCTGACGCGTCCTGACACGTGCCATGGCCATGTCCTGCGACGTCCTATCTTGTGCCATGACCACGCCTTGCCACGTCATGACATGTGCCATGGCCACACACTGCCACGTCCTGACACGTGCCATGGCCATGTCCTGACATGTCTTGCAAGGTCCCGACTCGTGCCATGGCCACGCCCTGCCTTGTCCTGCGATGTCCCAACTTGTGCCATTGCCACGCCCTGCCACCTCCTGACGCGTCCTGTCACGTACCATGGCCATATCCTGCCATACCATGCAACGTCCTAACTTGTGCAATGACCACGCCCTGCCACGTCTTGACGCGTGCCATGGCCATGTCCTGATGCGTCCCTACAAGTGCCATGGCCACGACCTGCCATGTCCTGCGACGTCCCGACTCGTGCCATGGCCACGCCCTTCTATGTCCTGACGCGTCCGGACACGTGCCATGGCCATATCCTGATGCGTCCTGACACGTGCCATGGCCATGTCCTGTCACATCATGCGACGTCCCGACTCGTGCCATGGCCACGCCCTGCCATGTGCTGAGACGTCCCGACTTGTGCCATGGCCACGCCCAGCCATGTCCTGACGCGTCCTGACACGTGCCATGGCCATGTCCTGCGACTTCCTAACTTGTGCCATGACCACACCCTGCCACGTCATGACGTGTGCCATGGCCATGTCCTGCGACGTCCTGACTCGTGCCATGGCCACACCCTGCCACGTCCTGACGCGTGCCATGGCCATGTCGTGATGCGTCCAGACACGTACCATGGCCATATCTTGCAATGTCTTGCGACGTCTTGACTCATGCCACGGCCACGCCCTGCCCTGTCATGACTCGTCCTGACACGTGCCATGGCCATGTCCTGGAACATTCTGCGAGGTCCCGACTCGTGCCATGGCTACGCCCTGCCATGTCTTGCGACGTCCCGACTCATGCCATTGTCACGCCCTGTCATGTCCTGACGCGTCTTGACAAGTGCCATGGCAATGTCCTGATGCGTCCCTACACGTGCCATGGCAACGCCCTGCCACATCTTGCGAAGTCCCGACTCATGACATGGCCAGGCCTTGCCATGTCTTGACGCGTCCGGACACGTGCCATGGCCATGTCCTGACACGTCCTGCGACAACCCGACTCGTGCCATGGCCACGCACTGCCATGTCCTGCGACATCCCGACTCGTGCCATTGCCACGCCTTGCTGTGTCTTGACGCGTCTTGACAAGTGCCATGGCCATGTCCTGATGCGTCCCTACACGCGCCATGGTCACGCCCTTCCATGTCCTGCGACATCCCGACTCGTGCCATGGCGACGCCCTTCCAGGTCCTGACGCGTCCAGACACGTGCTATGGCCATGTCCTTATGCGTCCTGACACGTGCCATGGCCATATCGTGATGCGTCCTGATACGTGCCATGGCAATGTCCAGACGCATCCTGCGACGTTCCGACTCGTGCCATGGCCATGCCCTGCCATGTCCTACGAGGTCCCGACTCGTGCCATTGCCCCGCCCTGCCATGTCCTGACGCGTCCTGACACGTGCCATGGACATGTCCTGCGACATCCTAACAAGTGCCATGACCACGCCCTGCCACGTCCTGACGCGTGCCATGGCCATGTCCTGCGACGTCCTGACTTGTGCCATGGCCACACCCTGCCACGTCTTGACGCGTGCCATGGCCATGTCGTGAAGCGTCAGACACGTACCATGGCCACATCCTACAATGTCTTGCGACGTCTTGACTCATGCCATGGCCACGCCCTGCCTTGTCATGACTCGTCCTGACACGTGCCATGGCCATGTCCTGACACATCCTTCGAGGTCCAGACTCGTGCCAAGGCTACGCCCTGCCATGTCTTGCGGCGTCCCGACTCGTGCCATGGCCACGCCCTGCCATGTCCTGACGCGTCTTGACAAGTGCCATCGTAATGTCCTAATGCGTCCCTACACGTGCCATGGCCACGCCCTGCCACATCCTGCGAAGTCCCGACTCGTGACATGGCCACGCCCTTCCATGTCCTGACGCGTCCGGACACGTGCTATGGCCATATCCTGCCATGTACTGCAACGTCCTAACTTGTGCCATGACCACGCCCTGCCATGTCCTGCGACATCCTGACTCGTGCCATGGCCACACCCTGCCACGTCCGGAAGCATGCCATGGCCATGTCCTGCCATGTCCTGCGACGTCTTGACTCGTGGCATGGCCACGCCCTGCCATGTCCTAACGCGTCCTATCACGTACCATGGCCATATCCTGCCATGTCCTCCGACATCTTGACTCGTGCTATGGCCACGCCCTGTCATGTCCTGACGCGTCCTGACACGTGCCATGGCCATGTCCTGACACGTCCTGCGAGGTCCCGACTCGTGCCCTGGCCACACCCTGCCATTTCCTGCGATGTCCCGACTCGTGCCATGGCCACGCCCTGCCATGTCTTGACGCATCCTGACATGTGCCATGGCCATGTCCTGTGACGTCATCTGACGTCCCAACTCGTGCCATGGCCACGCCCTGCCATGTGCTACGACGTCCCGACTCGTGCCATGGCCACGCCCTGCCATGTTCTGACGCGTCCTGACACGTGCCATGGCCATGTCCTTATGCGTCCTGCGACGTCCCGACTCGTGCCATGGCCACGCCCTGCCATGTCGTGACGCGTCTTGACAAGTGCCATGGCCATGTCCTGATGCGTCCATACAGGTGCCATGGCCACGCCCTGCCATGTCCTACGACGTCCCGACTCGTGCCATGGCCACGCCCTTCCATGTCCTGACGTGTCAGGACACGTGCTATGGCCATGTCCTTATGCGTCCTGACACGTGCCATGGCCATGTCCTGCGATATCTTGACGCGTGGCATGGCCACGACCTTCCATGTCCTGACGCGTCCTGAATCTTACCATGACCATATCCTGCCATGTCCTGTGACGTCCCGACTCGTGCCATGGCCACGCCCTGACGCGTCCTGACACGTGCCATGGCCATGTCCTGCCATGTCCTGCTACGTCCTAACTTGTGCCATGACCACGTCCTGCCACGTCCTGACGCGTGCCATGGCCATGTCCTGCGACGTCCTAACTCGTGCCATGGCCACACACTGCCAGGTCCTGACGCATGCCATGGCCATGTCCAGACGCGTCCAGACACGTACCATCGCCATATCCTGCCATGTCTTGCGACGTCTTGACTCGTGCCATGGCCACGCCCTGCCATGTCCTGACGCGTCCTGACAGGTGCCATGGCCATGTCCTGACATGTCCTGCGAGGTCTCGACTCGTGCCGTGGCCACGTTCTGCGATGTTTTGCGACGTACCGACTCGTGCCATGGCAACACCCTGCCACGCCGTGATGCGCCCTGACACCTACCATGGCCATATTCTGCCATTTCCTGCAACGTCCTAAATTGTTCCATGACCACGCCCTGCCACGTCCTGATGCGTCCCATGGCCATGTCCTGCGACGTCCAGACTCGTGCCATGGCCACACCCTGCCACGTCCTGACGCGTGCCCTGGCCATGTCCTGACACGTACCATGGCCATATCCTGCCATGTCGTGCGACGTCCATGGCCACATCCTACCATGTCCTGACGCGTCTAGACAAGTGCCATGTCCTGATGCGTCCTGACACGTGCCATGGCCACACCCTGCCATGTCCTGCGACGTCCCGACTCGTGCCATGGCCACGCCCTTCCATGTCCAACGCGTCCGGACACGTGCTATGTACATGTCCTTATGCGTCCTAAAACGTTCCATGGCCATATCCTGATGCGTCCTGACACGTGCCATGGCCATGTCCTGACACATCCTGTGACGTCCCGACTCGTGCCATGGCCATATCCTGCCATGTCCTGCGACGTCTTGACTCGTGCCATGGCCACGCCCTGCCATGTCCTGACGCGTCCTGACACGTGCCATGGCCATGTCCTGACATGTCCTGCAAGGTCCTGACTCGTGCCATGGCCACGCCCTGCCATGTCCTGCGATGTCCCGACTAGTGCCATGGCCACGCCCTTCTACGTCCTGACACGTACCATGGCCATATCCTGCCATGTCATGCAACGTCCTAACTTGTGCCATGATAACACCCTGCCTGTCCTGCGACATCCTGACTCGTGCCATGGCCACACCCTGCCATGTCCTGACGCGTGCCATGGCCATGTCCTGACGCGTCCTGACACGTACCATGGCCATATCCTGCCATGTCCTGTGACATCTTGACTCGTGCTATGGCCACGCCCTGCCATGTCCTAACGTGTCCTGACACGTGCCATGGCAATGTCCTGACACGTCCTGCGAGGTCCCGACTCGTGCCATGGCCATGTCTTTACGCGACGTCACAACTCGTCCCATGGCCATGTCCTGCGATGTCCCGAACTCGTGCCATGGCCACGCCCTTCAATGTCCTGACGCGTCCGGACACGTGCTATGGCCATGTCCTTATGCGTCCTGACACGTGCCATGGCCATGTCCTAGGACGTCTTGACGCGTGGCATGGCCACGACCTTCCATGTCCTGACACGTACCATGGCCATATCCTTCCATGTCCTGCGATGTCCCGACTCTTGCCATGGCCACGCCCTGCCATGTCTTGACGCGTCCTGACATGTGCCATGGCCATGTCCTGTGACGTCATCTGACGTCCCAACTCGTGCCATGGCCACGCCCTGCCATGTGCTACGACGTCCCGACTCGTGCCATGGCCACGCCCTGCCATGTTCTGACGCGTCCTGACACGTGCCATGGCCATGTCCTTATGCGTCCTGCGACGTCCCGACTCGTGCCATGGCCACGCCCTGCCATGTCCTGACGCGTCTTGACAAGTGCCATGGCCATGTCCTGATGCGTCCATACAGGTGCCATGGCCACGCCCTGCCATGTCCTACGACGTCCCGACTCGTGCCATGGCCACGCCCTTCCATGTCCTGACGTGTCAGGACACGTGCTATGGCCATGTCCTTATGCGTCCTGACACGTGCCATGGCCATGTCCTGCGATATCTTGACGCGTGGCATGGCCACGACCTTCCATGTCCTGACGCGTCCTGACACGTACCATGACCATATCCTGCCATGTCCTGTGACGTCCCGACTCGTGCCATGGCCACGCCCTGACACGTCCTGACACGTGCCATGGCCATGTCCTGCCATGTCCTGCTACGTCCTAACTTGTGCCATGACCACGTCCTGCCACGTCCTGACGCGTGCCATGGCCATGTCCTGCGACGTCCTAACTCGTGCCATGGCCACACACTGCCAGGTCCTGACGCATGCCATGGCCATGTCCAGACGCGTCCAGACACGTACCATCGCCATATCCTGCCATGTCTTGCGACGTCTTGACTCGTGCCATGGCCACGCCCTGCCATGTCCTGACGCGTCCTGACAGGTGCCATGGCCATGTCCTGACATGTCCTGCGAGGTCTCAACTCGTGCCGTGGCCACGTTCTGCGATGTTTTGCGACGTACCGACTCGTGCCATGGCAACACCCTGCCACGCCGTGATGCGCCCTGACACCTACCATGGCCATATTCTGCCATTTCCTGCAACGTCCTAAATTGTTCCATGACCACGCCCTGCCACGTCCTGATGCGTCCCATGGCCATGTCTTGCGACGTCCAGACTCGTGCCATGGCCACACCCTGTCACGTCCTGACGCGTGCCCTGGCCATGTCCTGACACGTACCATGGCCATATCCTGCCATGTCGTGCGACGTCCATGGCCACATCCTACCATGTCCTGACGCGTCTAGACAAGTGCCATGTCCTGATGCGTCCTGACACGTGCCATGGCCACACACTGCCATGTCCTGCGACGTCCCGACTCGTGCCATGGCCACGCCCTTCCATGTCCAACGCGTCCGGACACGTGCTATGTACATGTCCTTATGCGTCCTAAAACGTTCCATGGCCATATCCTGATGCGTCCTGACACGTGCCATGGCCAAGTCCTGACACATCCTGTGACGTCCCGACTCGTGCCATGGCCATATCCTGCCATGTCCTGCGACGTCTTGACTCGTGCCATGGCCACGCCCTGCCATGTCCTGACGCGTCCTGACACGTGCCATGGCCATGTCCTGACATGTCCTGCAAGGTCCTGACTCGTGCCATGGCCACGCCCTGCCATGTCCTGCGATGTCCCGACTAGTGCCATGACCACGCCCTCCACGTCCTGACACGTACCATGGCCATATCCTGCCATGTCATGCAACGTCCTAACTTGTGCCATGATAACACCCTGCCTGTCCTGCGACATCCTGACTCGTGCCATGGCCACACCCTGCCATGTCCTGACGCGTGCCATGGCCATGTCCTGACGCGTCCTGACACGTACCATGGCCATATCCTGCCATGTCCTGTGACATCTTGACTCGTGCTATGGCCACGCCCTGCCATGTCCTAACGTGTCCTGACACGTGCCATGGCAATGTCCTGACACGTCCTGCGAGGTCCCGACTCGTGCCATGGCCATGTCTTTACGCGACGTCACAACTCGTCCCATGGCCATGTCCTGCGATGTCCCGAACTCGTGCCATGGCCACGCCCTTCAATGTCCTGACGCGTCCGGACACGTGCTATGGCCATGTCCTTATGCGTCCTGACACGTGCCATGGCCATGTCCTAGGACGTCTTGACGCGTGGCATGGCCACGACCTTCCATGTCCTGACACGTCCTGACACGTACCATGGCCATATCCTTCCATGTCCTGCGACGTCCCGACTCGTGCCATGGCCACGCCCTGCCATGTCTTGACGCGTCCTGACATGTGCCATGGCCATGTCCTGTGACGTCATCTGACGTCCCAACTCGTGCCATGGCCACGCCCTGCCATGTGCTACGACGTCCCGACTCGTGCCATGGCCACGCCCTGCCATGTTCTGACGCGTCCTGACACGTGCCATGGCCATGTCCTTATGCGTCCTGCGACGTCCCGACTCGTGCCATGGCCACGCCCTGCCATGTCCTGACGCGTCTTGACAAGTGCCATGGCCATGTCCTGATGCGTCCATACAGGTGCCATGGCCACGCCCTGCCATGTCCTACGACGTCCCGACTCGTGCCATGGCCACGCCCTTCCATGTCCTGACGTGTCAGGACACGTGCTATGGCCATGTCCTTATGCGTCCTGACACGTGCCATGGCCATGTCCTGCGATATCTTGACGCGTGGCATGGCCACGACCTTCCATGTCCTGACGCGTCCTGACACGTACCATGACCATATCCTGCCATGTCCTCTGACGTCCCGACTCGTGCCATGGCCACGCCCTGACGCGTCCTGACACGTTCCATGGCCATGTCCTGCCATGTCCTGCTACGTCCTAACTTGTGCCATGACCACGTCCTGCCACGTCCTGACGCGTGCCATGGCCATGTCCTGCGACGTCCTAACTCGTGCCATGGCCATGTCCAGACGCGTCCAGACACGTACCATCGCCATATCCTGCCATGTCTTGCGACGTCTTGACTCGTGCCATGGCCACGCCCTGCCATGTCCTGACGCGTCCTGACAGGTGCCATGGCCATGTCCTGACATGTCCTGCGAGGTCTCGACTCGTGCCGTGGCCACGTTCTGCGATGTTTTGCGACGTACCGTCTCGTGCCATGGCAACACCCTGCCACGCCGTGATGCGCCCTGACACCTACCATGGCCATATTCTGCCATTTCCTGCAACGTCCTAAATTGTTCCATGACCACGCCCTGCCACGTCCTGATGCGTCCCATGGCCATGTCCTGCGACGTCCAGACTCGTGCCATGGCCACACCCTGCCACGTCCTGACGCGTGCCCTGGCCATGTCCTGACACGTACCATGGCCATATCCTGCCATGTCGTGCGACGTCCATGGCCGCATCCTACCATGTCCTGACGCGTCTAGACAAGTGCCATGTCCTGATGCGTCCTGACACGTGCCATGGCCACACCCTGCCATGTCCTGCGACGTCCCGACTCGTGCCATGGCCACGCCCTTCCATGTCCAACGCGTCCGGACACGTGCTATGTACATGTCCTTATGCGTCCTAAAACGTTCCATGGCCATATCCTGATGCGTCCTGACACGTGCCATGGCCATGTCCTGACACATCCTGTGACGTCCCGACTCGTGCCATGGCCATATCCTGCCATGTCCTGCGACGTCTTGACTCGTGCCATGGCCACGCCCTGCCATGTCCTGACGCGTCCTGACACGTGCCATGGCCATGTCCTGACATGTCCTGCAAGGTCCTGACTCGTGCCATGGCCACGCCCTGCCATGTCCTGCGATGTCCCGACTAGTGCCATGGCCACGCCCTTCCACGTCCTGACACGTACCATGGCCATATCCTGCCATGTCATGCAACGTCCTAACTTGTGCCATGATAACACCCTGCCTGTCCTGCGACATCCTGACTCGTGCCATGGCCACACCCTGCCATGTCCTGACGCGTGCCATGGCCATGTCCTGACGCGTCCTGACACGTACCATGGCCATATCCTGCCATGTCCTGTGACATCTTGACTCGTGCTATGGCCACGCCCTGCCATGTCCTAACGTGTCCTGACACGTGCCATGGCAATGTC
Organism: Nicotiana benthamiana; assembly: GCA_034376525.1. Taxonomy (NCBI): domain Eukaryota; kingdom Viridiplantae; phylum Streptophyta; class Magnoliopsida; order Solanales; family Solanaceae; genus Nicotiana; species Nicotiana benthamiana. The sequence continues at coordinate 68,808 of JAXGFW010000031.1, read as the reverse complement.
CTGACACGTCCTGCGAGGTCCCGACTCGTGCCATGGCCATGTCTTTACGCGATGTCACAACTCGTCCCATGGCCATGTCCTGCGATGTCCCGAACTCGTGCCATGGCCACGCCCTTCAATGTCCTGACGCGTCCGGACACGTGCTATGGCCATGTCCTTATGCGTCCTGACACGTGCCATGGCCATGTCCTAGGACGTCTTGACGCGTGGCATGGCCACGACCTTCCATGTCCTGACACGTCCTGACACGTACCATGGCCATATCCTTCCATGTCCTGTGACGTCCCGACTCGTGCCATGGCCACGCCCTGACGCATCCTGACACGTGCCATGGCCATGTCCTGTGACATCCTAACTCGTGCCATGGCCACACCCTGCCACGTCCTGACGCATGCCATGGCCATGTCCAGACGCGTCCAGACACGTACCATCGCCATATCCTGCCATGTCTTGCGACGTCTTGACTCGTGCCATGGACACGCCCTGCCATGTCCTGACGCGTCCTGTGAGGTCTCGACTTGTGCCGTGGCCACGTTCTGCGATGTTTTGCGACGTCCCGACTCGTGCCATGGCCACGCCTTGCCACGCCGTGACGCGCCCTGACACCTACCATGGCCATATCCTGCCATTTCCTGCAACGTCCTAAATTGTTCCATGACCACGCGCTGCCACGTCCTGACGCGTCCCATGGCCATGTCCTGCGATATCCGGACTCGTGCCATGGCCACACCCTGCCACGTCCTGACGCGTGCCATGGCCATGTCCTGACACGTCCTGACACGTACCATGGCCATATCCTGCCATGTCCTGCGACGTCCATGGCCACGTCCTGCCATGTCCTGACGCGTCTTGACAAGTGCCATGTCCTGATGCGTCCTGACACGTGCTATGTACATGTCCTTATGCGTCCTAACACGTTCCATGGCCATATTCTTATGCGTCCTAACACGTGCCATGGCCATGTCCTGACACATCCTGCGACGTCCCGACTCGTGCCATGGCCATGCCCTGCCATGTCCTGTCGCGTCCTGACACATGCCATGACCATGTCCTGCGTCGTCCTAACTTGTGCCATGCCCACACCCTGCCACGTCATGACGCGTGCCATGGCCATGTCCTGCGACGTCCTGACACGTACCATGGCCATATCCTGCCATGTCACGCATCGTCCTATCTTGTGCCATGACCACGTCCTGCCACGTCCTGCGACATCCTGACTCGTGCCATGGCCACACTCTGCCACGTCCTGACGTGTGGCATGGCCATGTCCTAACACATCTAGACACGTACCATGGCCATATCCTCCCATGTCCTGCGCGTCGACTCGTGCCATGGCCACGCCCTGCCATGTCATGACGCGTCCTGACACATGCCATGGCCATGTCCTGACACATCCTGCGAGGTCCTAACTCGTGCCATGGCCACGCGCTTCCACGTCCTGACGCGTCCTGACACGTACCATGGCCACATCCTGCCATGTCACGCAACGTCCTATCTTGTGCCATGACCATGTCCTGCCACGTCCTGCGACGTCCTGACTCATGCCATGGCCACACCCTGCCACGTCCTGACGTGTGGCATGGCCATGTCCTAACACGTCCAGACACGTACCATGGCCATATCCTCCCATGTCCTGCGCGTCGACTCGTGCCATGGCCACGCCCTGCCATGTCCTGACGCGTCCTGACACGTGCCATGGCCATGTCCTGACACGTCCTGCGAGGTCCTGACTCGTGCCATGGCCACGCGCTTCCACGTCCTGACGCGTCCTGACACGTACCATGGCCATATCCTGCCATGTCACGCAACGTCCTATCTTGTGCCATGACCACGTCCTGCCACGTCCTGCGACATCCTGACTCGTGCCATGGCCACACTCTGCCACGTCCTGACGCGTGCCATGGCCATATCCTGCCATGTCCTGCGAGGTCCCTACTCGTGCCATGGCCACGCCCTGCCATGTCATGCGACAACCCGGCTCGTGCCATGGCCACGCCCTGCCATGTCTTGACCCGTCCTGACGCGTCCTGACACCTACCATGGCCATATCCTTCCATGTCCTGAGACATCTTGACTCGTGCTATGGCCACGCCCTGCCATGTCATGACGCGTCCCTTCACGTGCCATGGCCATGTCCTGACACCTCCTGCGAGGTCCCTACTCGTGCCATGGCCACGCCCTGCCATGTCATGCGACAACCCGACTCGTGCCATGGCCACGCCCTGCCATGTCTTGACCCGTCCTGACACGTGCCATGGCCATGTCTGGCACGTCCTGCGACGTCCCGACTCGTTCCATGGCCACGCCCTGCCATGTCCTGCGACGTCCCGACTCGTGCCATGGCCACGCCCTGCTTTGTTCCATACGCGTCTTGACAAGTGCCATGGCCATATCCTGATGCGTCCCTACATGTGCCATGGCCATGCCCTGCCATGTCCTGCGACGTCCTTTCTCGTGCCATGGCCACGCCCTTCCATGTTCTGACGCGTCCGGACACGTGCCATGGCCATATCCTGATGCGTCCTGACACGTGTCATGGCCATGTCCTGACTCATCCTGCGACGTCCCGACTCGTGCCATACCACGCCCTTCCATGTGATGCGACGTCCCGACTCGTGCCATGGCCACGCCCTGCCACGTCCTAACGCGTGCCATGGCCATGTCCTGACGCGTCCTGACACGTGCCATGGCCATATCCAGCCATGTCCTGCGACGTCTTGACTCATGGCATGGCCACGCCCTGCCATGTCCTGACACGTCCTGACACGTACCATGGCCATATCCTGCCATGTCCTGCGACATCTTGACTCGTGCTATGGCCACGCCCTGCCATGTCCTGACGCGTCCTGACACGTCTCATGGCCATATCCTGCCATGTCCTGCGACGTCTTGACTGGTGCCATGGCCACGCCCTGCCATGTCCTGACGCGTCCTGACACGTCCCATGGCCATATCCTGCCATGTCCTGCGACGTCTTGACTGGTGCCATGGCCACGCCCTGCCATGTCCTGACGCGTCCTGACACGTGCCATGGCCATGTCCTGACACGTCCTACGAAGTCCCGACTCGTGCCATGGTCACGCCCTGCCATGTATTGCGACGTCCTAACTCGTGCCATGGCCACGCACTGCCATGTCCTGATGCGTCCTGACACTTGCAATGGCCATGTCCTGACACGTCCTGCAACGTCCCGACGCATCCTGCGACGTCCCGACTCGTGCCATACCACGCCCTGCCACACCGTGACGCGCCCTGACACCTACCATGGCCATATCCTGCCATTTCCTGCAACGTCCTAAATTGTTCCATGACGACGCCCTGCCACGTCCTGACGCGTCCCATGGCCATGTCCTGCGACGTCCTGACACGTACCATGGCCATATCCTGCCATGTCTTGGGACGACCATGGCCACGTCCTGCCATGTCCTAACGCGTCTTGACAAGTGCCATGTCCTGATGCGTCCTGACACGTGCCATGGCCACACCCTGCCATGTCCTGCAGAATCCCGACTCGTGTCATGGCCACGCCCTTCCATGTCCAACGCGTCCGGACACGTGCTATGTACATGTCCTTATGCGTCCTAACACGTTCCATGGCCATATCCTGATGCGTCCTGACACGTGCCATGGTCATGTCCTGACACATCCTGCGACGTCCCGACTCGTGCCATGGCCATGCCCTGCCATGTCCTGCGATGTCCCGACTCATGCCATAGCCACGCCCGGCCATGTCCTGCCGCGTCCTGACACGTGCCATGACCATGTCCTCCGACGTCCTAACTTGTGCCATGCCCACACTCTGCCACGTCATGACGCGTGCCATGGCCATGTCCTGCGACGTCCTCACTCGTGCCATGGCCACACCCTGCCACGTCCTGACGTGTGGCATGGCCCTGTCCTAACACGTCCAGACACGTACCATGGCCATATCCTCCCATGTCCTGCGCGTCGACTCCTGCCATGGCCACGCCCTGCCATGTCCTGACGCGTCCTGACATGTGCCATGGCCATGTCCTGACACGTCCTGCGAGGTCCTAACTCGTGCCATGGCCACGCGCTTCCACGTCCTGGCGCGTCCTGACACGTACCATGGCCATATCCTGCCATGTCACGCAACGTCCTATCTTGTGCCATGACCACGTCCTGCCACGTCCTGCGACATCCTGACTCGTGCCATGGCCACACTCTGCCACGTCGTGACGCGTGCCATGGCCATATCCTGCCATGTCCTGCGACGTCTTGACTCGTGGCATGGCCACGCCCTGCCGTGTCCTGACGCGTCCTGACACGTACCATGGCCATATCCTTCCATGTCCTGCGACATCTAGACTCGTGCTATGCCCACGCCCTGCCATGTCATGACGCGTCCTGACACGTGCCTTGGCCATGTCCTGACAGGTCCTGCGAGGTCCCTACTCGTGCCATGGCCACGCCCTGCCATGTCTTGACCCGTCCTGACACGTGCCATGGCCATGTCTGGCACGTCCTGCGACGTCCGGACTCGTTCCATGGCCACGCCCTGCCATGTCCTGCGACGTCCCGACTCGTGCCATGGCCACGCCCTGCTTTGTTCCATATGCGACTTGACAAGTGCCATAGCCATGTCCTGATATGTCCCTACATGTGCCATGGCCATGCCCTGCCATGTCCTGTGACGTCCCGACTCGTGCCATGGCCACGCCCTTCCATGTCCTGACGCGTCCGGACACGTTTCATGGCCATATCCTGATGCGTCCTGACACGTGTCATGGCCATGTCCTGACGTATCCTACGACGTCCCGACTCGTGCCATACCACGCCCTGCCATGTGATGCGACATCCCGACTCGTGCCATGGCCACACCCTGCCATGTCCTGACGCGTCCTGGCACGTGCCATGACCATGTCCTGCCATGTCCTGCGACGTCCTAACTTGTGCAATGACCATGCCCTGCCACGTCTTGACGCGTGCCATGCCCATGTCCTGCAACGTCCTGACTCGTGCCATGGCCACACCCTGCCACGTCCTAACGCGTGCCATGGCCATGTCCTGACGTTTCTTGACACGTACCATGGCCATATCCAGCCATGTCCTACGACGTCTTGACTCATGGCATGGCCACGCCTTGCCATGTCCTGACACGTCCTGACACGTACCATGGCCATATCCTGCCATGTCCTGCGACATCTTGACTCGTGCTATGGCCACGCCCTGCCATGTCCTAACACGTCTCATGGCCATATCCTGCCATGTCCTGCGACGTCTTGACTGGTGCCATGGCCACGCCCTGCCATGTCCTGACGCGTCCTGACACGTCTCATGGCCATATCCTGCCATGTCCTGCGACGTCTTGACTGGTGCCATGGCCACGCCCTGCCATGTCCTGACGCGTCCTGTCACGTGCCATGGCCATGTCCTGACACGTCCTACGAAGTCCCGACTCGTGCCATGGTCACGCCCTGCCATGTCCTGCGACGTCCTGACTCGTGCCATGGCCACGCACTGCCATGTCCTGATGCGTCCTGACAATTGTAATGGCCATGTCCTGACACGTCCTGCAACGTCCCGACTCGTGCCATGGCCCCTGCCATGTCCTGACGCGTCTTGAGAAGTGCCATGGCCATGTCCTGATACATCCTGACACGTGCCATGGCCACGCCCTGCCATGTCCTGCGACGTCTCGACTCGTTCCATGGCCACGCCCTTCCATGTCCGGACGCGTCCGGACACGTGCTATGGCCATGTCCTTATGCGTCCTGACACGTGCCATGGCCATATCCTGATGTGTCTTGACACGTGCCATGGCCATGTCTTGACGCATCCTGCGACGTCCCGGCTCGTGCCATGGCCACGCCCTGCCATGTCCTGACGCGTCCTGACACGTGCCATGGCCATGTCCTGCGACGTCCTATCTTGTGCCATGACCACGCCTTGCCACGTCATGACATGTGCCATGGCCACACACTGCCACGTCCTGACACGTGCCATGGCCATGTCCTGACATGTCTTGCAAGATCCCGACTCGTGCCATGGCCACGCCCTGCCTTGTCCTGCGATGTCCCAACTTGTGCCATTGCCACGCCCTGCCACCTCCTGACGCGTCCTGTCACGTACCATGGCCATATCCTGCCATACCATGCAACGTCCTAACTTGTGCAATGACCACGCCCTGCCACGTCTTGACGCGTGCCATGGCCATGTCCTGATGCGTCCCTACAAGTGCCATGGCCACGACCTGCCATGTCCTGCGACGTCCCGACTCGTGCCATGGCCACGCCCTTCTATGTCCTGACGCGTCCGGACACGTGCCATGGCCATATCCTGATGCGTCCTGACACGTGCCATGGCCATGTCCTGTCACATCATGCGACGTCCCGACTCGTGCCATGGCCATGCCCTGCCATGTGCTGAGACGTCCCGACTTGTGCCATGGCCACGCCCAGCCATGTCCTGACGCGTCCTGACACGTGCCATGGCCATGTCCTGCGACTTCCTAACTTGTGCCATGACCACACCCTGCCACGTCATGACGTGTGCCATGGCCATGTCCTGCGACGTCCTGACTCGTGCCATGGCCACACCCTGCCACGTCCTGACGCGTGCCATGGCCATGTCGTGATGCGTCCAGACACGTACCATGGCCATATCTTGCAATGTCTTGCGACGTCTTGACTCATGCCACGGCCACGCCCTGCCCTGTCATGACTCGTCCTGACACGTGCCATGGCCATGTCCTGGAACATTCTGCGAGGTCCCGACTCGTGCCATGGCTACGCCCTGCCATGTCTTGCGACGTCCCGACTCATGCCATTGTCACGCCCTGTCATGTCCTGACGCGTCTTGACAAGTGCCATGGCAATGTCCTGATGCGTCCCTACACGTGCCATGGCCACGCCCTGCCACATCTTGCGAAGTCCCGACTCATGACATGGCCAGGCCTTGCCATGTCTTGACGCGTCCGGACACGTGCCATGGCCATGTCTTGACACGTCCTGCGACAACCCGACTCGTGCCATGGCCACGCACTGCCATGTCCTGCGACATCCCGACTCGTGCCATTGCCACGCCTTGCTGTGTCTTGACGCGTCTTGACAAGTGCCATGGCCATGTCCTGATGCGTCCCTACACGCGCCATGGCCACGCCCTTCCATGTCCTGCGACATCCCGACTCGTGCCATGGCGACGCCCTTCCAGGTCCTGACGCGTCCAGACACGTGCTATGGCCATGTCCTTATGCGTCCTGACACGTGCCATGGCCATATCGTGATGCGTCCTGATACGTGCCATGGCAATGTCCAGACGCATCCTGCGACGTTCCGACTCGTGCCATGGCCATGCCCTGCCATGTCCTACGAGGTCCCGACTCGTGCCATTGCCCCGCCCTGCCATGTCCTGACGCGTCCTGACACGTGCCATGGACATGTCCTGCGACATCCTAACAAGTGCCATGACCACGCCCTGCCACGTCCTGACGCGTGCCATGGCCATGTCCTGCGACGTCCTGACTTGTGCCATGGCCACACCCTGCCACGTCTTGACGCGTGCCATGGCCATGTCGTGAAGCGTCAGACACGTACCATGGCCACATCCTACAATGTCTTGCGACGTCTTGACTCATGCCATGGCCACGCCCTGCGTTGTCATGACTCGTCCTGACACGTGCCATGGCCATGTCCTGACACATCCTTCGAGGTCCAGACTCGTGCCAAGGCTACGCCCTGCCATGTCTTGCGGCGTCCCGACTCGTGCCATGGCCACGCCCTGCCATGTCCTGACGCGTCTTGACAAGTGCCATCGTAATGTCCTAATGCGTCCCCACACGTGCCATGGCCACGCCCTGCCACATCCTGCGAAGTCCCGACTCGTGACATGGCCACGCCCTTCCATGTCCTGACGCGTCCGGACACGTGCTATGGCCATATCCTGCCATGTACTGCAACGTCCTAACTTGTGCCATGACCACGCCCTGCCACGTCCTGCGACATCCTGACTCGTGCCATGGCCACACCCTGCCACGTCCGGAAGCATGCCATGGCCATGTCCTGCCATGTCCTGCGACGTCTTGACTCGTGGCATGGCCACGCCCTGCCATGTCCTAACGCGTCCTATCACGTACCATGGCCATATCCTGCCATGTCCTCCGACATCTTGACTCGTGCTATGGCCACGCCCTGTCATGTCCTGACGCGTCCTGACACGTGCCATGGCCATGTCCTGACACGTCCTGCGAGGTCCCGACTCGTGCCCTGGCCACACCCTGCCATTTCCTGCGATGTCCCGACTCGTGCCATGGCCACGCCCTGCCATGTCTTGACGCGTCCTGACATGTGCCATGGCCATGTCCTGTGACGTCATCTGACGTCCCAACTCGTGCCATGGCCACGCCCTGCCATGTGCTACGACGTCCCGACTCGTGCCATGGCCACGCCCTGCCATGTTCTGACGCGTCCTGACACGTGCCATGGCCATGTCCTTATGCGTCCTGCGACGTCCCGACTCGTGCCATGGCCACGCCCTGCCATGTCGTGACGCGTCTTGACAAGTGCCATGGCCATGTCCTGATGCGTCCATACAGGTGCCATGGCCACGCCCTGCCATGTCCTACGACGTCCCGACTCGTGCCATGGCCACGCCCTTCCATGTCCTGACGTGTCAGGACACGTGCTATGGCCATGTCCTTATGCGTCCTGACACGTGCCATGGCCATGTCCTGCGATATCTTGACGCGTGGCATGGCCACGACCTTCCATGTCCTGACGCGTCCTGACACGTACCATGACCATATCCTGCCATGTCCTGTGACGTCCCGACTCGTGCCATGGCCACGCCCTGACGCGTCCTGACACGTGCCATGGCCATGTCCTGCCATGTCCTGCTACGTCCTAACTTGTGCCATGACCACGTCCTGCCACGTCCTGACGCGTGCCATGGCCATGTCCTGCGACGTCCTAACTCGTGCCATGGCCACACACTGCCAGGTCCTGACGCATGCCATGGCCATGTCCAGACGCGTCCAGACACGTACCATCGCCATATCCTGCCATGTCTTGCGACGTCTTGACTCGTGCCATGGCCACGCCCTGCCATGTCTTGACGCGTCCTGACAGGTGCCATGGCCATGTCCTGACATGTCCTGCGAGGTCTCGACTCGTGCCGTGGCCACGTTCTGCGATGTTTTGCGACGTACCGACTCGTGCCATGGCAACACCCTGCCACGCCGTGATGCGCCCTGACACCTACCATGGCCATATTCTGCCATTTCCTGCAACGTCCTAAATTGTTCCATGACCACGCCCTGCCACGTCCTGATGCGTCCCATGGCCATGTCCTGCGACGTCCAGACTCGTGCCATGGCCACACCCTGCCACGTCCTGACGCGTGCCCTGGCCATGTCCTGACACGTACCATGGCCATATCCTGCCATGTCGTGCGACGTCCATGGCCACATCCTACCATGTCCTGACGCGTCTAGACAAGTGCCATGTCCTGATGCGTCCTGACACGTGCCATGGCCACACCCTGCCATGTCCTGCGACGTCCCGACTCGTGCCATGGCCACGCCCTTCCATGTCCAACGCGTCCGGACACGTGCTATGTACATGTCCTTATGCGTCCTAAAACGTTCCATGGCCATATCCTGATGCGTCCTGACACGTGCCATGGCCATGTCCTGACACATCCTGTGACGTCCCGACTCGTGCCATGGCCATATCCTGCCATGTCCTGCGACGTCTTGACTCGTGCCATGGCCACGCCCTGCCATGTCCTGACGCGTCCTGACACGTGCCATGGCCATGTCCTGACATGTCCTGCAAGGTCCTGACTCGTGCCATGGCCACGCCCTGCCATGTCCTGCGATGTCCCGACTAGTGCCATGGCCACGCCCTTCCACGTCCTGACACGTACCATGGCCATATCCTGCCATGTCATGCAACGTCCTAACTTGTGCCATGATAACACCCTGCCTGTCCTGCGACATCCTGACTCGTGCCATGGCCACACCCTGCCATGTCCTGACGCGTGCCATGGCCATGTCCTGACGCGTCCTGACACGTACCATGGCCATATCCTGCCATGTCCTGTGACATCTTGACTCGTGCTATGGCCACGCCCTGCCATGTCCTAACGTGTCCTGACACGTGCCATGGCAATGTCCTGACACGTCCTGCGAGGTCCCGACTCGTGCCATGGCCATGTCTTTACGCGACGTCACAACTCGTCCCATGGCCATGTCCTGCGATGTCCCGAACTCGTGCCATGGCCACGCCCTTCAATGTCCTGACGCGTCCGGACACGTGCTATGGCCATGTCCTTATGCGTCCTGACACGTGCCATGGCCATGTCCTAGGACGTCTTGACGCGTGGCATGGCCACGACCTTCCATGTCCTGACACGTCCTGACACGTACCATGGCCATATCCTTCCATGTCCTGCGATGTCCCGACTCGTGCCATGGCCACGCCCTGCCATGTCTTGACGCGTCCTGACATGTGCCATGGCCATGTCCTGTGACGTCATCTGACGTCCCAACTCGTGCCATGGCCACGCCCTGCCATGTGCTACGACGTCCCGACTCGTGCCATGGCCACGCCCTGCCATGTTCTGACGCGTCCTGACACGTGCCATGGCCATGTCCTTATGCGTCCTGCGACGTCCCGACTCGTGCCATGGCCACGCCCTGCCATGTCCTGACGCGTCTTGACAAGTGCCATGGCCATGTCCTGATGCGTCCATACAGGTGCCATGGCCACGCCCTGCCATGTCCTACGACGTCCCGACTCGTGCCATGGCCACGCCTTTCCATGTCCTGACGTGTCAGGACACGTGCTATGGCCATGTCCTTATGCGTCCTGACACGTGCCATGGCCATGTCCTGCGATATCTTGACGCGTGGCATGGCCACGACCTTCCATGTCCTGACGCGTCCTGACACGTACCATGACCATATCCTGCCATGTCCTGTGACGTCCCGACTCGTGCCATGGCCACGCCCTGACGCGTCCTGACACGTGCCATGGCCATGTCCTGCCATGTCCTGCTACGTCCTAACTTGTGCCATGACCACGTCCTGCCACGTCCTGACGCGTGCCATGGCCATGTCCTGCGACGTCCTAACTCGTGCCATGGCCACACACTGCCAGGTCCTGACGCATGCCATGGCCATGTCCAGACGCGTCCAGACACGTACCATCGCCATATCCTGCCATGTCTTGCGACGTCTTGACTCGTGCCATGGCCACGCCCTGCCATGTCCTGACATGTCCTGCGAGGTCTCGACTCGTGCCGTGGCCACGTTCTGCGATGTTTTGCGACGTACCGACTCGTGCCATTGCAACACCCTGCCACGCCGTGATGCGCCCTGACACCTACCATGGCCATATTCTGCCATTTCCTGCAACGTCCTAAATTGTTCCATGACCACGCCCTGCCACGTCCTGATGCGTCCCATGGCCATGTCCTGCGACGTCCAGACTCGTGCCATGGCCACACCCTGCCACGTCCTGACGCGTGCCCTGGCCATGTCCTGACACGTACCATGGCCATATCCTGCCATGTCGTGCGACGTCCATGGCCACATCCTACCATGTCCTGACGCGTCTAGACAAGTGCCATGTCCTGATGCGTCCTGACACGTGCCATGGCCACACCCTGCCATGTCCTGCGACGTCCCGACTCGTGCCATGGCCACGCCCTTCCATGTCCAACGCGTCCGGACACGTGCTATGTACATGTCCTTATGCGTCCTAAAACGTTCCATGGCCATATCCTGATGCGTCCTGACACGTGCCATGGCCATGTCCTGACACATCCTGTGACGTCCCGACTCGTGCCATGGCCATATCCTGCCATGTCCTGCGACGTCTTGACTCGTGCCATGGCCACGCCCTGCCATGTCCTGACGCGTCCTGACACGTGCCATGGCCATGTCCTCACATGTCCTGCAAGGTCCTGGCTCGTGCCATGGCCACGCCCTGCCATGTCCTGCGATGTCCCGACTAGTGCCATGGCCACGCCCTTCCACGTCCTGACACGTACCATGGCCATATCCTGCCATGTCATGCAACGTCCTAACTTGTGCCATGATAACACCCTGCCTGTCCTGCGACATCCTGACTCGTGCCATGGCCACATCCTGCCATGTCCTGACGCGTGCCATGGCCATGTCCTGACGCGTCCTGACACGTACCATGGCCATATCCTGCCATGTCCTGTGACATCTTGACTCGTGCTATGGCCACGCCCTGCCATGTCCTAACGTGTCCTGACACGTGCCATGGCAATGTCCTGACACGTCCTGCGAGGTCCCGACTCGTGCCATGGCCATGTCTTTACGCGACGTCACAACTCGTCCCATGGCCATGTCCTGCGATGTCCCGAACTCGTGCCATGGCCACGCCCTTCAATGTCCTGATGCGTCCGGACACGTGCTATGGCCATGTCCTTATGCGTCCTGACACGTGCCATGGCCATGTCCTAGGACGTCTTGACGCGTGGCATGGCCACGACCTTCCATGTCCTGACACGTCCTGACACGTACCATGGCCATATCCTTCCATGTCCTGTGACGTCCCGACTCGTGCCATGGCCACGCCCTGACGCGTCCTGACACGTGCCATGGCCATGTCCTGTGACATCCTAACTCGTGCCATGGCCACACCCTGCCACGTCCTAACGCATGCCATGGCCATGTCCAGACGCGTCCAGACACGTACCATCGCCATATCCTGCCATGTCTTGCGACGTCTTGACTCGTGCCATGGACACGCCCTGCCATGTCCTGACGCGTCCTGACACGTGCCATGGCCATGTCCTGACGCGTCCTGTGAGGTATCGACTCGTGCCGTGGCCACGTTCTGCGATGTTTTGCGACGTCCCGACTCGTGCCATGGCCACGCCCTGCCACGCCGTGACGCGCCCTGACACCTACCATGGCCATATCCTGCCATTTCCTGCAACGTCCTAAATTGTTCCATGACCACGCCCTGCCACGTCCTGACGCGTCCCATGGCCATGTCCTGCGATATCCGGACTCGTGCCATGGCCACACCCTGCCACGTCCTGACGCATGCCATGGCCATGTCCTGACACGTCCTGACACGTACCATGGCCATATCCTGCCATGTCCTGCGACGTCCATGGCCACGTCCTGCCATGTCCTGACGCGTCTTGACAAGTGCCATGTCCTGATACGTCCTGACACGTGCTATGTACATGTCCTTATGCGTCCTAACACGTTCCATGGCCATATCCTGATGCGTCCTAACACGTGCCATGGCCATGTCCTGACACATCCTGCGACGTCCCGACTCGTGCCATGGCCATGCCCTGCCATGTCCTGCCGCGTCCTGACACGTGCCATGACCATGTCCTGCGTCGTCCTAACTTGTGCCATGCCCACACCCTGCCACGTCATGACGCGTGCCATGGCCATGTCCTGCGACGTCCTGACTCGTACCATGGCCACACCCTGCCACGTCCTGACGCGTGGCATGGCCCTATCCTAACACGTCCAGACACGTACCATGGCCATATCCTGCCTTGTCCTGCACGTCGACTCGTGCCATGGCCACGCCCTGCCATGTCCTGACGCGTCCTGACACGTGCCATGGCCATGTCCTGACACGTCCTGCGAGGTCCTGACTCGTGCCATGGCCACGCGCTTCCACGTCCTGACGCATCCTGACACGTACCATGGCCATATCCTTCCATGTCCCGCAACGTCCTATATTGTGCCATGACCACGTCCTGCCACGTCCTGCGACATCCTGACTCGTGCCATGGCCACACTCTGCCACGTCCTGACGCGTGCAATGGCCATATCCTGCCATGTCCTGCGACGTCTTGACTCGTGGCATGGCCACGCCCTGCCATGTCCTGACGCGTCCTGACACGTACCATGGCCATATCCTTCCATGTCCTGCGACATCTTGACTCGTGCTATGGCCACGCCCTGCCATGTCATGACGCGTCCTGACACGTGCCATGGCCATGTGATGACACGTCCTGCGAGGTCCCTACTCGTGCCATGGCCACGCCCTGCCATGTCATGCGACAACCCGACTCGTGCCATGGCCACGCCCTGCCATGTCTTGACCCGTCCTGACACGTGCCATGGCCATGTCTGGCACGTCCTGCGACGTCCCGACTCGTTCCATGGCCACGCCCTGCCATGTCCTGCGACGTCCCGACTCGTGCCATGGCCACGCCCTGCTTTGTTCCTTACGCGTCTTGACAAGTGCCATGGCCATGTCCTGATGCGTCCCTACATGTGCCATGGCCACGCCCTGCCATGTCCTGTGACGTCCCGACTCGTGCCATGGCCACGCCCTTCCATGTTGTGACGCGTCCGGACACGTGCCATGGCCATATCCTGATGCGTCCTGACACGTGTCATGGCCATGTCCTGACGCATCCTACGACGTCCCAACTCGTGCCATACCACGCCGTGCCATGTGCTGCGACGTCCTGACTCGTGCCATGGCCACGCCCTGCAATGTCCTGACGCGTCCTGGCACGTGCCATGACCATGTCCTGCCATGTCCTGCGACGTCCTAACTTGTGCCATGACCACACCCCGCCACGTCATGATGCGTTCCATGGCCATGTCCTGCGACATCTTGGCTCGTGCCATGGCCACACCCTGCCACGTCCTGACGCGTGCCATGGCCATGTCTTGACGCTTCCGGACACATACCATGGCCATATCCTGCCATGTCCTGCGACGTCTTGACTCGTGCCATGGCCACGCCCTGCTATGTCCTGACGCGTCCTGACACGTGCCATGGCCATGTCCTGACACGTCCTGCAAGGTCCCGACTCGTGCCATGGCCACGCCCTGCCATGTCCTGCGATGTCCCGACTCGTGCCATGGCCACGCCCTTCCACGTCCTGACACGTACCATGGCCATATCCTGCCATGTCATGGAACGTCCTAACTTGTGCCATGATAACAACCTGCCACGTCCTGCGACATCCTGACTCGTGCCATGGCCACACCCTGCCATGTCCTGACGCGTGCCATGGCCATGTCCTGACCCGTCCTGACACGTACCATGGCCATATCCTGCCATGTCATGTGACATCTTGACTCATGCTATGGCCACGCCCTGCCATGTCCTGACGCGTCCTGACACGTGCCATGGCAATGTTCTGACACGTGCCATGGCCATATCCAGCCATGTCCTGCGACGTCTTGACTCATGGCATGACCACGCCCTGCCATGTCCTGACACGTCCTGACACGTACCATGGCCATATCCTACCATGTCCTGCGACATCTTGACTCGTGCTATGGCCACGCCCTGCCATGTCCTGACGCGTCCTGACACGTCTCATGGCCATATCCTGCCATGTCCTGCGACGTCTTGACTGGTGCCATGGCCACGCCCTGCCATGTCCTGACGCGTCCTGACACGTCTCATGGCCATATCCTGCCATGTCCTGCGACGTCTTGACTGGTGCCATGGCCACGCCCTGCCATGTCCTGACGCGTCCTGACACGTGCCATGGCCATGTCCTGACACGTCCTACGAAGTCCCGACTCGTGCCATGGTCACGCCCTGCCATGTATTGCGACGTCCTAACTCGTGCCATGGCCACGCACTGCCATGTCCTGATGCGTCCTGACACTTGCTATGGCCATGTCCTGACACGTCCTGCAACGTCCCGACGCATCCTGCGACGTCCCGACTCGTGCCATACCACGCCCTACCACGCCGTGACGCGCCTTGACACCTACCATGGCCATATCCTGCCATTTCCTGCAACGTCCTAAATTGTTCCATGACGACGCCCTACCACGTCCTGACGCGTCCCATGGCCATGTCCTGCGACGTCCTGACACGTACCATGGCCATATCCTGCCATGTCTTGCGACGACCATGGCCACGTCCTGCAATGTCCTGACGCGTCTTGACAAGTGCCATGTCCTGATGCGTCCTGACACGTGCCATGGCCACACCCTGCCATGTCCTGCAACATCCCGACTCGTGCCATGGCCACGCCCTTCCATGTCCAACGCGTCCGGACACGTGCTATGTACATGTCCTTATGCGTCCTAACACATTCCATGGCCATATCCTGATGCGTCCTGACACGTGCCATGGTCATGTCCGGACACATCCTGCGACATCCCGACTCGTGCCATGGCCATGCCCTGCCATGTCCTGCGATGTCCCGACTCATGCCATAGCCACGCCCGGCCATGTCCTGCCGCGTCCTGACACGTGCCATGACCATGTCCTCCGACGTCCTAACTTGTGCCATGCCCACACCCTGCCACGTCATGACGCGTGCCATGGCCATGTCCTGCGACGTCCTCACTCGTGCCATGGCCACACCCTGCCACGTCTTGACGTGTGGCATGGCCCTGTCCTAACACGTCCAGACACGTACCATGGCCATATCCTCCCATGTCCTGCGCGTCGACTCCTGCCATGGCCACGCCCTGCCATGTCCTGACGCGTCCTGACACGTGCCATGGCCATGTCCTGACACGTCCTGCGAGGTCCTAACTCGTGCCATGGCCACGCGCTTCCACGTCCTGACGCGTCCTGACACGTACCATGGCCATATCCTGCCATGTCACGCAACGTCCTATCTTGTGCCATGACCACGTCCTGCCACGTCCTGCGACATCCTGACTCGTGCCATGGCCACACTCTGCCACGTCGTGACGCGTGCCATGGCCATATCCTGCCATGTCCTGCGACGTCTTGACTCGTGGCATGGCCACGCCCTGCCGTGTCCTGACGCGTCCTGACACGTACCATGGCCATATCCTTCCATGTCCTGCGACATCTTGACTCGTGCTATGCCCACGCCCTGCCATGTCATGACGCGTCCTGACACGTGCCATGGCCATGTCCTGACACGTCCTGCGAGGTCCCTACTCGTGCCATTGCCATGCCCTGCCATGTCATACGACAACCCGACTCGTGCCATGGCCACGCCCTGCCATGTCTTGACCCGTCCTGACACGTGCCATGGCCATGTCTGGCACGTCCTGCGACGTCCGGACTCGTTCCATGGCCACGCCCTGCCATGTCCTGCGACGTCCCGACTCGTGCCATGGCCACGCCCTGCTTTGTTCCATATGCGACTTGACAAGTGCCATGGCCATGTCCTGATATGTCCCTACATGTGCCATGGCCATGCCCTGCCATGTCCTGCGACGTCCCGACTCGTGCCATGGCCACGCCCTTCCATGTCCTGACGCGTCCGGACATGTTTCATGGCCATATCCTGATGCGTCCTGACACATGTCATGGCCATGTCCTGACATATCCTGCGACGGTTCACTCGTGCCATACCACGCCCTGCCATGTGATGCGACATCCCGACTCGTGCCATGGCCACACCCTGCCATGTCCTGACGCGTCCTGGCACGTGCCATGACCATGTCCTGCCATGTCCTGCGACGTCCTAACTTGTGCAATGACCATGCCCTGCCACGTCTTAACGCGTGCCATGCCCATGTCCTGCAACGTCCTGACTCGTGCCATGGCCACACCCTGCCACGTCCTAACGCGTGCCATGGCCATGTCCTGACGCGTCCTGACACGTACCATGGCCATATCCAGCCATGTCCTGCGACGTTTTGACTCATGGCATGGCCACGCCCTGCCATGTCCTGACACGTCCTGACACGTACCATGGCCATATCCTGCCATGTCCTGCGACATCTTGACTCGTGCTATGGCCACGCCCTGCCATGTCCTGACACGTCTCATGGCCATATCCTGCCATGTCCTGCGACGTCTTGACTGGTGCCATGGCCACGCCCTGCCATGTCCTGACGCGTCCTGACACGTCTCATGGCCATATCCTGCCATGTCCTGGGACGTCTTGACTGGTGCCATGGCCACGCCCTGCCATGTCCTGACGCGTCCTGTCACGTGCCATGGCCATGTCCTGACACGTCCTACGAAGTCCCGACTCGTGCCATGGTCACGCCCTGCCATGTCCTGCGACGTCCTGACTCGTGCCATGGCCACGCACTGCCATGTCCTGATGCGTCCTGACACTTGCAATGGCCATGTCCTGACACATCCTGCAACGTCCCGACTCGTGCCATGGCCCTTGCCATGTCCTGACGCGTCTTGAGAAGTGCCATGGCCATGTCCTGATACATCCTGACACATGCCATGGCCACGCCCTGCCATGTCCTGCGACGTCTCGACTCGTTCCATGGCCACGCTCTTCCATGTCCGGACGCGTCCGGACACGTGCTATGGCCATGTCCTTATGCGTCCTGACACGTGCCATGGCCATATCCTGATGCGTCCTGACACGTGCCATGGCCATGTCTTGACGCATCCTGCGACGTCCCGGCTCGTGCCATGGCCACGCCCTGCCATGTCCTAACGCTGCCTGACACGTGCCATGGCCATGTCCTGCGACGTCCTATCTTGTGCCATGACCACGCCTTGCCACGTCATGACATGTGCCATGGCCACACACTGCCACGTCCTGACACGTGCCATGGCCATGTCCTGACATGTCTTGCAAGGTCCCGACTCTTGCCATGGCCACGCCCTGCCTTGTCCTGCGATGTCCCAACTTGTGCCATTGCCACGCCCAGCCACCTCCTGACGCGTCCTGTCACGTACCATGGCCATATCCTGCCATACCATGCAACGTCCTAACTTGTGCAATGACCACGCCATGCCACGTCTTGACGCGTGCCATGGCCATGTCCTGATGCATCCCTACAAGTGCCATGGCCACGAACTGCCATGTCCTGCGACGTCCCGACTCGTGGCATGGCCACGCCCTTCCATGTCCTGACGCGTCCGTACACGTGCCATGGCCATATCCTGATGCGTCCTGACACGTGCCATGGCCATGTCCTGTCACATCATGCGACGTCCCGACTCGTGCCATGGCCACGCCCTGCCATGTGCTCAGACGTCCCGACTTGTGCCATGGCCACGCCCAGCCATGTCCTGACGCGTCCTGACACGTGCCATGGCCATGTCCTGCGACTTCCTAACTTGTGCCATGACCACACCCTGCCACGTCATGACGTGTGCCATGGCCATGTCCTGCGATGTCCTGACTCGTGCCATGGCCACACCCTGCCACGTCCTGACGCGTGCCATGGCCATGTCGTGATGCGTCCAGACACGTACCATGGCAATATCTTGCAATGTCTTGCGACGTCTTGACTCATGCCACGGCCACGCCCTGCCCTGTCTTGACTCGTCCTGACACGTGCCATGGCCATGTCCTGGAACATCCTGCGAGGTCCCGACTCGTGCCATGGCTACGCCCTGCCATGTCTTGCGACGTCCCGACTCATGCCATTGTCACGCCCTGCCATGTCCTGATGCGTCTTGACAAGTGCCATGGCAATGTCCTGATGCGTCCCTACACGTGCCATGGCCACGCCCTGCCACATCTTGCGAAGTCCCGACTCATGACATGGCCACGCCTTGCCATGTCTTGACGCGTCCGGACACGTGCCATGGCCATGTCCTGACACGTCCTGCGACAACCCGACTCGTGCCATGGCCACGCACTGCCATGTCCTGCGACATCCCGACTCGTGCCATTGCCACGCCTTGCTGTGTCTTGACGCGTCTTGACAAGTGCCATGGCCATGTCCTGATGCGTCCCTACACGCGCCATGGCCACGCCCTTCCATGTCCTGCGACATCCCGACTCGTGCCATGGCGACGCCCTTCCAGGTCCTGACGCGTCCAGACACGTGCTATGGCCATGTCCTTATGCGTCCTGACACGTGCCATGGCCATATCCTGATGCGTCCTGATACGTGCCATGGCAATGTCCAGACGCATCCTGCAACGTTCCGACTCGTGCCATGGCCATGCCCTGCCATGTCCTACGACGTCCCGACTCGTGCCATTGTCCCGCCCTGCCATGTCCTGACGCGTCCTGACACGTGCCATGGCCATGTCTTGCGACATCCAAACAAGTGCCATGACCACGCCCTGCCACGTCCTGACGCGTGCCATGGCCATGTCCTGCGACGTCCTGACTTGTGCCATGGCCACACCCTGCCACGTCTTGACACGTGCCATGGCCATGTCGTGAAGCGTCAGACACGTACCATGGCCACATACTACAATGTCTTGCGACGTCTTGACTCATGCCATGGCCACGCCCTGCCTTGTCATGACTCGTCCTGACACGTGCCATGGCCATGTCCTGACACATCCTTCGAGGTCCAGACTCGTGCCAAGGCCACGCCCTGCCATGTCTTGCGACGTCCCGACTCGTGCCATGGCCACGCCCTGCCATGTCTTAACGCGTCTTGACAAGTGCCATGGTAATGTCCTGATGCGTCCCTACACGTGCCATGGCCACGCCCTGCCACATCCTGCGAAGTCCCGACTCGTGACATGGCCATGCCCTTCCATGTCCTGACGCGTCCGGACACGTGCTATGGCCATATCCTGCCATGTACTGCAACGTCCTAACTTGTGCCATGACCACGCCTTGCCACGTCCTGCGACATCCTGACTCGTGCCATGGCCACAGCATGCCACGTCCGGAAGCATGCCATGGCCATGTCCTGCCATGTCCTGCGACGTCTTGACTCGTGGCATGGCCACGCCCTGCCATGTCCTAACGCGTCCTATCACGTACCATGGCCATATCCTGCCATGTCCTCCGACATCTTGACTCGTGCTATGGCCACGCCCTGTCATGTCCTGACGCGTCCTGACACGTGCCATGGCCATGTCCTGACACGTCCTGCGAGGTCCCGACTCGTGCCCTGGCCACACCCTGCCATTTCCTGCGATGTCCCGACTCGTGCCATGGCCACGCCCTCCCATGTCTTGACGCGTCCTGACATGTGCCATGGCCATGTCCTGTGACGTCATCTGACGTCCCAACTCGTGCCATGGCCACGCCCTGCCATGTGCTACGACGTCCCGACTCGATCCATGGCCACGCCCTGCCATGTTCTGACGCGTCCTGACACGTGCCATGGCCATGTCCTTATGCGTCCTGCGACGTCCCGACTCGTGCCATGGCCACGCCCTGCCATGTCCTGACGCGTCTTGACAAGTGCCATGGCCATGTCCTGATGCGTCCATACAGGTGCCATGGCCACGCCCTGCCATGTCCTACGACGTCCCGACTCGTGCCATGGCCACGCCCTTCCATGTCCTGACGCGTCAGGACACGTGCTATGGCCATGTCCTTATGCGTCCTGACACGTGCCATGGCCATGTCCTGCGATATCTTGACGCGTGGCATGGCCACGACCTTCCATGTCCTGACGCGTCCTGACACGTACCATGACCATATCCTGCCATGTCCTGTGACGTCCCGACTCGTGCCATGGCCACGCCCTGACGCGTCCTGACACGTGCCATGGCCATGTCCTGCCATGTCCTGCTACGTCCTAACTTGTGCCATGACCACGTCCTGCCACGTCCTGACGCGTGCCATGGCCATGTCCTGCGACGTCCTAACTCGTGCCATGGCCACACACTGCCAGGTCCTGACGCATGCCATGGCCATGTCCAGACGCGTCCAGACACGTACCATCGCCATATCCTGCCATGTCTTGCGACGTCTTGACTCGTGCCATGGCCACGCCCTGCCATGTCCTGACGCGTCCTGACAGGTGCCATGGCCATGTCCTGACATGTCCTGCGAGGTCTCGACTCGTGCCGTGGCCACGTTCTGCGATGTTTTGCGACGTACCGACTCGTGCCATGGCAACACCCTGCCACGCCGTGATGCGCCCTGACACCTACCATGGCCATATTCTGCCATTTCCTGCAACGTCCTAAATTGTTCCATGACCACGCCCTGCCACGTCCTGACGCGTCCCATGGCCATGTCCTGCGACGTCAATACTCGTGCCATGGCCACACCCTGCCACGTCCTGACGCGTGCCCTGGCCATGTCCTGACACGTACCATGGCCATATCCTGCCATGTCGTGCGACGTCCATGGCCACATCCTACCATGTCCTGACGCGTCTAGACAAGTGCCATGTCCTGATGCGTCCTGACACGTGCCATGGCCACACCCTGCCATGTCCTGCGACGTCCCGACTCGTGCCATGGCCACGCCCTTCCATGTCCAACGCGTCCGGACACGTGCTATGTACATGTCCTTATGCGTCCTAAAACGTTCCATGGCCATATCCTGATGCGTCCTGACACGTGCCATGGCCATGTCCTGACACATCCTGTGACGTCCCGACTCGTGCCATGGCCATATCTTGCCATGTCCTGCGACGTCTTGACTCGTGCCATGGCCACGCCCTGCCATGTCCTGACGCGTCCTGACACGTGCCATGGCCATGTCCTGACATGTCCTGCAAGGTCCTGCCTCGTGCCATGGCCACGCCCTGCCATGTCCTGCGATGTCCCGACTAGTGCCATGGCCACGCCCTTCCACGTCCTGACACGTACCATGGCCATATCCTGCCATGTCATGCAACGTCCTAACTTGTGCCATGATAACACCCTGCCTGTCCTGCGACATCCTGACTCGTGCCAT
This sequence comes from Nicotiana benthamiana, assembly GCA_034376525.1. Classification (NCBI taxonomy): domain Eukaryota; kingdom Viridiplantae; phylum Streptophyta; class Magnoliopsida; order Solanales; family Solanaceae; genus Nicotiana; species Nicotiana benthamiana. The sequence goes on along the minus strand of JAXGFW010000031.1, from coordinate 46,338 downwards.
GGCCACACCCTGCCATGTCCTGACGCGTGCCATGGCCATGTCCTGACGCGTCCTGACACGTACCATGGCCATATCCTGCCATGTCCCGTGACATCTTGACTCGTGCTATGGCCACGCCCTGCCATGTCCTAACGCGTCCTGACACGTGCCATGGCAATGTCCTGACACGTCCTGCGAGGTCCCGACTCGTGCCATGGCCATGTCTTTACGCGACGTCACAACTCGTCCCATGGCCATGTCCTGCGATGTCCCGAACTCGTGCCATGGCCACGCCCTTCAATGTCCTGACGCATCCGGACACGTGCTATGGCCATGTCCTTATGCGTCCTGACACGTACCATGGCCATGTCCTAGGACGTCTTGACGCGTGGCATGGCCACGACCTTCCATGTCCTGACACGTCCTGACACGTACCATGGCCATATCCTTCCATGTCCTGTGACGTCCCGACTCGTGCCATGGCTACGCCCTGACGCGTCCTGACACGTGCCATGGCCATGTCCTGCGACGTCCTAACTTGTGCCATGACCACGTCCTGCCACGTCCTAATGCATGCCATGGCCATGTCCTGTGACATCCTAACTCGTGCCATGGCCACACCCTGCCACGTCCTAACGCATGCCATGGCCATGTCCAGACGCGTCCAGACACGTACCATCGCCATATCCTGCCATGTCTTGCGACGTCTTGACTCGTGCCATGGACACGCCCTGCCATGTCCTGACGCGTCCTGACACGTGCCATGGCCATGTCCTGACGCGTCCTGTGAGGTCTCGACTCGTGCCGTGGCCACGTTCTGCGATGTTTTGCGACGTCCCGACTCGTGCCATGGCCACGCCCTGCCATGCCGTGATGCGCCCTGACACCTACCATGGCCATATCCTGCCATTTCCTGCAACGTCCTAAATTGTTCCATGACCACGCCCTGCCACGTCCTGACGCGTCCCATGGCCATGTCCTGCGATATCCGGACTCGTGCCATGGCCACACCCTGCCACGTCCTGACGCGTGCCATGGCCATGTCCTGACACGTCCTGACACGTACCATGGCCATATCCTGCCATGTCCTGCGACGTCCATGGCCACGTCCTGCCATGTCCTGACGCGTCTTGACAAGTGCCATGTCCTGATGCATCCTGACACGTGCTATGTACATGTCCTTATGCGTCCTAACACGTTCCATGGCCATATCCTGATGCGTCCTAACACGTGCCACGGCCATGTCCTGACACATCCTGCGACGTCCCGACTCGTGCCATGGCCATGCCCTGCCATGTTCTGCCGCGTCCTGACACGTGCCATGACCATGTCCTGCGTCGTCCTAACTTGTGCCATGCCCACACCCTGCCACGTCATGACGCGTGCCATGGCCATGTCCTGCGACGTCCTGACTCGTACCATGGCCACACCCTGCCACGTCCTGACGCGTGGCATGGCCCTATCCTAACACGTCCAGACACGTACCATGGCCATATCCTGCCTTGTCCTGCACGTCGACTCGTGCCATGGCCACGCCCTGCCATGTCCTGACGCGTCCTGACACGTGCCATGGCCATGTCCTGACACGTCCTGCGAGGTCCTGACTCGTGCCATGGCCACGCGCTTCCACGTCTTGACGCATCCTGACACGTACCATGGCCATATCCTTCCATGTCCCGCAACGTCCTATATTGTGCCATGACCACGTCCTGCCACGTCCTGCGACATCCTGACTCGTGCCATGGCCACACTCTGCCACGTCCTGACGCGTGCAATGGCCATATCCTGCCATGTCCTGCGACGTCTTGACTCGTGGCATGGCCACGCCCTGCCATGTCCTGACGCGTCCTGACACGTACCATGGCCATATCCTTCTATGTCCTGCGACATCTTGACTCGTGCTATGGCCACGCCCTGCCATGTCATGACGCGTCCTGACACGTGCCATGGCCATGTGCTGACACGTCCTGCGAGGTCCCTACTCGTGCCATGGCCACGCCCTGCCATGTCATGCGACAACCCGACTCGTGCCATGGCCACGCCCTGCCATGTCTTGACCCGTCCTGACACGTGCCATGGCCATGTCTGGCACGTCCTGCGACGTCCCGACTCGTTCCATGGCCACGCCCTGCCATGTCCTGCGACGTCCCGACTCGTGCCATGGCCACGCCCTTCTTTGTTCCTTACGCGTCTTGACAAGTGCCATGGCCATGTCCTGATGCGTCCCTACATGTGCCATGGCCACGCCCTGCCATGTCCTGTGACGTCCCGACTCGTGCCATGGCCACGCCCTTCCATGTTGTGACGCGTCCGGACACGTGCCATGGCCATATCCTGATGCGTCCTGACACGTGTCATGGCCATGTCCTGACGCATCCTACGACGTCCCAACTCGTGCCATACCACGCCGTGCCATGTGCTGCGACGTCCTGACTCGTGCCATGGCCACGCCCTGCCATGTCCTGACGCGTCCTGGCACGTGCCATGACCATGTCCTGCCATGTCCTGCGACGTCCTAACTTGTGCCATGACCACACCCCGCCACGTCATGATGCGTTCCATGGCCATGTCCTGCGACATCTTGGCTCGTGCCATGGCCACACCCTGCCACGTCCTGACGCGTGCCATGGCCATGTCCTGACACGTCCTGCGAGGTCCCTACTCGTGCCATTGCCATGCCCTGCCATGTCATACGACAACCCGACTCGTGCCATGGCCACGCCCTGCCATGTCTTGACCCGTCCTGACACGTGCCATGGCCATGTCTGGCACGTCCTGCGACGTCCGGACTCGTTCCATGGCCACGCCCTGCCATGTCCTGCGACGTCCCGACTCGTGCCATGGCCACGCCCTGCTTTGTTCCATATGCGACTTGACAAGTGCCATGGCCATGTCCTGATATGTCCCTACATGTGCCATGGCCATGCCCTGCCATGTCCTGCGACGTCCCGACTCGTGCCATGGCCACGCCCTTCCATGTCCTGACGCGTCCGGACATGTTTCATGGCCATATCCTGATGCGTCCTGACACGTGTCATGGCCATGTCCTGACATATCCTGCGACGGTTCACTCGTGCCATACCACGCCCTGCCATGTGATGCGACATCCCGACTCGTGCCATGGCCACACCCTGCCATGTCCTGACGCGTCCTGGCACGTGCCATGACCATGTCCTGCCATGTCCTGCGACGTCCTAACTTGTGCAATGACCATGCCCTGCCACGTCTTAACGCGTGCCATGCCCATGTCCTGCAACGTCCTGACTCGTGCCATGGCCACACCCTGCCACGTCCTAACGCGTGCCATGGCCATGTCCTGACGCGTCCTGACACGTACCATGGCCATATCCAGCCATGTCCTGCGACGTTTTGACTCATGGCATGGCCACGCCCTGCCATGTCCTGACACGTCCTGACACGTACCATGGCCATATCCTGCCATGTCCTGCGACATCTTGACTCGTGCTATGGCCACGCCCTGCCATGTCCTGACACGTCTCATGGCCATATCCTGCCATGTCCTGCGACGTCTTGACTGGTGCCATGGCCACGCCCTGCCATGTCCTGAGGCGTCCTGACACGTCTCATGGCCATATCCTGCCATGTCCTGGGACGTCTTGACTGGTGCCATGGCCACGCCCTGCCATGTCCTGACGCGTCCTGTCACGTGCCATGGCCATGTCCTGACACGTCCTACGAAGTCCCGACTCGTGCCATGGTCACGCCCTGCCATGTCCTGCGACGTCCTGACTCGTGCCATGGCCACGCACTGCCATGTCCTGATGCGTCCTGACACTTGCAATGGCCATGTCCTGACACATCCTGCAACGTCCCGACTCGTGCCATGGCCCTTGCCATGTCCTGACGCGTCTTGAGAAGTGCCATGGCCATGTCCTGATACATCCTGACACGTGCCATGGCCACGCCCTGCCATGTCCTGCGACGTCTCGACTCGTTCCATGGCCACGCTCTTCCATGTCCGGACGCGTCCGGACACGTGCTATGGCCATGTCCTTATGCGTCCTGACACGTGCCATGGCCATATCCTGATGCGTCCTGACACGTGCCATGGCCATGTCTTGACGCATCCTGCGACGTCCCGGCTCGTGCCATGGCCACGCCCTGCCATGTCCTAACGCTGCCTGACACGTGCCATGGCCATGTCCTGCGACGTCCTATCTTGTGCCATGACCACGCCTTGCCACGTCATGACATGTGCCATGGCCACACACTGCCACGTCCTGACACATGCCATGGCCATGTCCTGACATGTCTTGCAAGGTCCCGACTCGTGCCATGGCCACGCCCTGCCTTGTCCTGCGATGTCCCAACTTGTGCCATTGCCACGCCCAGCCACCTCCTGACGCGTCCTGTCACGTACCATGGCCATATCCTGCCATACCATGCAACGTCCTAACTTGTGCAATGACCACGCCATGCCACGTCTTGACGCGTGCCATGGCCATGTCCTGATGCGTCCCTACAAGTGCCATGGCCACGAACTGCCATGTCCTGCGACGTCCCGACTCGTGGCATGGCCACGCCCTTCCATGTCCTGACGCGTCCGGACACGTGCCATGGCCATATCCTGATGCGTCCTGACACGTGCCATGGCCATGTCCTGTCACATCATGCGACGTCCCGACTCGTGCCATGGCCACGCCCTGCCATGTGCTCAGACGTCCCGACTTGTGCCATGGCCACGCCCAGCCATGTCCTGACGCGTCCTGACACGTGCCATGGCCATGTCCTGCGACTTCCTAACTTGTGCCATGACCACACCCTGCCACGTCATGACGTGTGCCATGGCCATGTCCTGCGATGTCCTGACTCGTGCCATGGCCACACCCTGCCACGTCCTGACGCGTGCCATGGCCATGTCGTGATGCGTCCAGACACGTACCATGGCAATATCTTGCAATGTCTTGCGACGTCTTGACTCATGCCACGGCCACGCCCTGCCCTGTCTTGACTCGTCCTGACACGTGCCATGGCCATGTCCTGGAACATCCTGCGAGGTCCCGACTCGTGCCATGGCTACGCCCTGCCATGTCTTGCGACGTCCCGACTCATGCCATTGTCACGCCCTGCCATGTCCTGATGCGTCTTGACAAGTGCCATGGCAATGTCCTGATGCGTCCCTACACGTGCCATGGCCACGCCCTGCCACATCTTGCGAAGTCCCGACTCATGACATGGCCACGCCTTGCCATGTCTTGACGCGTCCGGACACGTGCCATGGCCATGTCCTGACACGTCCTGCGACAACCCGACTCGTGCCATGGCCACGCACTGCCATGTCCTGCGACATCCCGACTCGTGCCATTGCCACGCCTTGCTGTGTCTTGACGCGTCTTGACAAGTGCCATGGCCATGTCCTGATGCGTCCCTACACGCGCCATGGCCACGCCCTTCCATGTCCTGCGACATCCCGACTCGTGCCATGGCGACGCCCTTCCAGGTCCTGACGCGTCCAGACACGTGCTATGGCCATGTCCTTATGCGTCCTGACACGTGCCATGGCCATATCCTGATGCGTCCTGATACGTGCCATGGCAATGTCCAGACGCATCCTGCAACGTTCCGACTCGTGCCATGGCCATGCCCTGCCATGTCCTACGACGTCCCGACTCGTGCCATTGTCCCGCCCTGCCATGTCCTGACGCGTCCTGACACGTGCCATGGCCATGTCCTGCGACATCCAAACAAGTGCCATGACCACGCCCTGCCACGTCCTGACGCGTGCCATGGCCATGTCCTGCGACGTCCTGACTTGTGCCATGGCCACACCCTGCCACGTCTTGACACGTGCCATGGCCATGTCGTGAAGCGTCAGACACGTACCATGGCCACATACTACAATGTCTTGCGACGTCTTGACTCATGCCATGGCCACGCCCTGCCTTGTCATGACTCGTCCTGACACGTGCCATGGCCATGTCCTGACACATCCTTCGAGGTCCAGACTCGTGCCAAGGCCACGCCCTGCCATGTCTTGCGACGTCCCGACTCGTGCCATGGCCACGCCCTGCCATGTCTTGACGCGTCTTGACAAGTGCCATGGTAATGTCCTGATGCGTCCCTACACGTGCCATGGCCACGCCCTGCCACATCCTGCGAAGTCCCGACTCGTGACATGGCCATGCCCTTCCATGTCCTGACGCGTCCGGACACGTGCTATGGCCATATCCTGCCATGTACTGCAACGTCCTAACTTGTGCCATGACCACGCCTTGCCACGTCCTGCGACATCCTGACTCATGCCATGGCCACAGCATGCCACGTCCGGAAGCATGCCATGGCCATGTCCTGCCATGTCCTGCGACGTCTTGACTCGTGGCATGGCCACGCCCTGCCATGTCCTAACGCGTCCTATCACGTACCATGGCCATATCCTGCCATGTCCTCCGACATCTTGACTCGTGCTATGGCCACGCCCTGTCATGTCCTGACGCGTCCTGACACGTGCCATGGCCATGTCCTGACACGTCCTGCGAGGTCCCGACTCGTGCCCTGGCCACACCCTGCCATTTCCTGCGATGTCCCGACTCGTGCCATGGCCACGCCCTCCCATGTCTTGACGCGTCCTGACATGTGCCATGGCCATGTCCTGTGACGTCATCTGACGTCCCAACTCGTGCCATGGCCACGCCCTGCCATGTGCTACGACGTCCCGACTCGATCCATGGCCACGCCCTGCCATGTTCTGACGCGTCCTGACACGTGCCATGGCCATGTCCTTATGCGTCCTGCGACGTCCCGACTCGTGCCATGGCCACGCCCTGCCATGTCCTGACGCGTCTTGACAAGTGCCATGGCCATGTCCTGATGCGTCCATACAGGTGCCATGGCCACGCCCTGCCATGTCCTACGACGTCCCGACTCGTGCCATGGCCACGCCCTTCCATGTCCTGACGCGTCAGGACACGTGCTATGGCCATGTCCTTATGCGTCCTGACACGTGCCATGGCCATGTCCTGCGATATCTTGACGCGTGGCATGGCCACGACCTTCCATGTCCTGACGCGTCCTGACACGTACCATGACCATATCCTGCCATGTCCTGTGACGTCCCGACTCGTGCCATGACCACGCCCTGACGCGTCCTGACACGTGCCATGGCCATGTCCTGCCATGTCCTGCTACGTCCTAACTTGTGCCATGACCACGTCCTGCCACGTCCTGACGCGTGCCATGGCCATGTCCTGCGACGTCCTAACTCGTGCCATGGCCACACTCTGCCAGGTCCTGACGCATGCCATGGCCATGTCCAGACGCGTCCAGACACGTACCATCGCCATATCCTGCCATGTCTTGCGACGTCTTGACTCGTGCCATGGCCACGCCCTGCCATGTCCTGACGCGTCCTGACAGGTGCCATGGCCATGTCCTGACATGTCCTGCGAGGTCTCGACTCGTGCCGTGGCCACGTTCTGCGATGTTTTGCGACGTACCGACTCGTGCCATGGCAACACCCTGCCACGCCGTGATGCGCCCTGACACCTACCATGGCCATATTCTGCCATTTCCTGCAACGTCCTAAATTGTTCCATGACCACGCCCTGCCACGTCCTGACGCGTCCCATGGCCATGTCCTGCGACGTCAATACTCGTGCCATGGCCACACCCTGCCACGTCCTGACGCGTGCCCTGGCCATGTCCTGACACGTACCATGGCCATATCCTGCCATGTCGTGCGACGTCCATGGCCACATCCTACCATGTCCTGACGCGTCTAGACAAGTGCCATGTCCTGATGCGTCCTGACACGTGCCATGGCCACACCCTGCCATGTCCTGCGACGTCCCGACTCGTGCCATGGCCACGCCCTTCCATGTCCAACGCGTCCGGACACGTGCTATGTACATGTCCTTATGCGTCCTAAAACGTTCCATGGCCATATCCTGATGCGTCCTGACACGTGCCATGGCCATGTCCTGACACATCCTGTGACGTCCCGACTCGTGCCATGGCCATATCTTGCCATGTCCTGCGACGTCTTGACTCGTGCCATGGCCACGCCCTGCCATGTCCTGACGCGTCCTGACACGTGCCATGGCCATGTCCTGACATGTCCTGCAAGGTCCTGCCTCGTGCCATGGCCACGCCCTGCCATGTCCTGCGATGTCCCGACTAGTGCCATGGCCACGCCCTTCCACGTCCTGACACGTACCATGGCCATATCCTGCCATGTCATGCAACGTCCTAACTTGTGCCATGATAACACCCTGCCTGTCCTGCGACATCCTGACTCGTGCCATGGCCACACCCTGCCATGTCCTGACGCGTGCCATGGCCATGTCCTGACGCGTCCTGACACGTACCATGGCCATATCCTGCCATGTCCCGTGACATCTTGACTCGTGCTATGGCCACGCCCTGCCATGTCCTAACGCGTCCTGACACGTGCCATGGCAATGTCCTGACACGTCCTGCGAGGTCCCGACTCGTGCCATGGCCATGTCTTTACGCGACGTCACAACTCGTCCCATGGCCATGTCCTGCGATGTCCCGAACTCGTGCCATGGCCACGCCCTTCAATGTCCTGACGCATCCGGACACGTGCTATGGCCATGTCCTTATGCGTCCTGACACGTGCCATGGCCATGTCCTAGGACGTCTTGACGCGTGGCATGGCCACGACCTTCCATGTCCTGACACGTCCTGACACGTACCATGGCCATATCCTTCCATGTCCTGTGACGTCCCGACTCGTGCCATGGCTACGCCCTGACGCGTCCTGACACGTGCCATGGCCATGTCCTGCGACGTCCTAACTTGTGCCATGACCACGTCCTGCCACGTCCTAATGCATGCCATGGCCATGTCCTGTGACATCCTAACTCGTGCCATGGCCACACCCTGCCACGTCCTAACGCATGCCATGGCCATGTCCAGACGCGTCCAGACACGTACCATCGCCATATCCTGCCATGTCTTGCGACGTCTTGACTCGTGCCATGGACACGCCCTGCCATGTCCTGACGCGTCCTGACACGTGCCATGGCCATGTCCTGACGCGTCCTGTGAGGTCTCGACTCGTGCCGTGGCCACGTTCTGCGATGTTTTGCGACGTCCCGACTCGTGCCATGGCCACGCCCTGCCATGCCGTGATGCGCCCTGACACCTACCATGGCCATATCCTGCCATTTCCTGCAACGTCCTAAATTGTTCCATGACCACGCCCTGCCACGTCCTGACGCGTCCCATGGCCATGTCCTGCGATATCCGGACTCGTGCCATGGCCACACCCTGCCACGTCCTGACGCGTGCCATGGCCATGTCCTGACACGTCCTGACACGTACCATGGCCATATCCTGCCATGTCCTGCGACGTCCATGGCCACGTCCTGCCATGTCCTGACGCGTCTTGACAAGTGCCATGTCCTGATGCGTCCTGACACGTGCTATGTACATGTCCTTATGCGTCCTAACACGTTCCATGGCCATATCCTGATGCGTCCTAACACGTGCCACGGCCATGTCCTGACACATCCTGCGACGTCCCGACTCGTGCCATGGCCATGCCCTGCCATGTTCTGCCGCGTCCTGACACGTGCCATGACCATGTCCTGCGTCGTCCTAACTTGTGCCATGCCCACACCCTGCCACGTCATGACGCGTGCCATGGCCATGTCCTGCGACGTCCTGACTCGTACCATGGCCACACCCTGCCACGTCCTGACGCGTGGCATGGCCCTATCCTAACACGTCCAGACACGTACCATGGCCATATCCTGCCTTGTCCTGCACGTCGACTCGTGGCATGGCCACGCCCTGCCATGTCCTGACGCGTCCTGACACGTGCCATGGCCATGTCCTGACACGTCCTGCGAGGTCCTGACTCGTGCCATGGCCACGCGCTTCCACGTCTTGACGCATCCTGACACGTACCATGGCCATATCCTTCCATGTCCCGCAACGTCCTATATTGTGCCATGACCACGTCCTGCCACGTCCTGCGACATCCTGACTCGTGCCATGGCCACACTCTGCCACGTCCTGACGCGTGCAATGGCCATATCCTGCCATGTCCTGCGACGTCTTGACTCGTGGCATGGCCACGCCCTGCCATGTCCTGACGCGTCCTGACACGTACCATGGCCATATCCTTCTATGTCCTGCGACATCTTGACTCGTGCTATGGCCACGCCCTGCCATGTCATGACGCGTCCTGACACGTGCCATGGCCATGTGCTGACACGTCCTGCGAGGTCCCTACTCGTGCCATGGCCACGCCCTGCCATGTCATGCGACAACCCGACTCGTGCCATGGCCACGCCCTGCCATGTCTTGACCCGTCCTGACACGTGCCATGGCCATGTCTGGCACGTCCTGCGACGTCCCGACTCGTTCCATGGCCACGCCCTGCCATGTCCTGCGACGTCCCGACTCGTGCCATGGCCACGCCCTTCTTTGTTCCTTACGCGTCTTGACAAGTGCCATGGCCATGTCCTGATGCGTCCCTACATGTGCCATGGCCACGCCCTGCCATGTCCTGTGACGTCCCGACTCGTGCCATGGCCACGCCCTTCCATGTTGTGACGCGTCCGGACACGTGCCATGGCCATATCCTGATGCGTCCTGACACGTGTCATGGCCATGTCCTGACGCATCCTACGACGTCCCAACTCGTGCCATACCACGCCGTGCCATGTGCTGCGACGTCCTGACTCGTGCCATGGCCACGCCCTGCCATGTCCTGACGCGTCCTGGCACGTGCCATGACCATGTCCTGCCATGTCCTGCGACGTCCTAACTTGTGCCATGACCACACCCCGCCACGTCATGATGCGTTCCATGGCCATGTCCTGCGACATCTTGGCTCGTGCCATGGCCACACCCTGCCACGTCCTGACGCGTGCCATGGCCATGTCTTGACGCTTCCGGACACATACCATGGCCATATCCTGCCATGTCCTGCGACGTCTTGACTTGTGCCATGGCCACGCCCTGCTATGTCCTGACGCGTCCTGACACGTGCCATGGCCATGTCCTGACACGTCCTGCAAGGTCCCGACTCGTGCCATGGCCACGCCCTGCCATGTCCTGCGATGTCCCGACTCGTGCCATGGCCACGCCCTTCCACGTCCTGACACGTACCATGGCCATATCCTGCCATGTCATGGAACGTCCTAACTTGTGCAATGATAACAACCTGCCACGTCCTGCGACATCCTGACTCGTGCCATGGCCACACCCTGCCATGTCCTGACGCGTGCCATGGCCATGTCCTGACCCGTCCTGACACGTACCATGGCCATATCCTGCCATGTCATGTGACATCTTGACTCGTGCTATGGCCACGCCCTGCCATGTCCTGACGCGTCCTGACATGTGCCATGGCAATGTTCTGACACGTGCCATGGCCATATCCAGCCATGTCCTGCGACGTCTTGACTCATGGCATGGCCACGCCCTGCCATGTCCTGACACGTCCTGACACGTACCATGGCCATATCCTACCATGTCCTGCGACATCTTGACTCGTGCTATGGCCACGCCCTGCCATGTCCTGACGCGTCCTGACACGTCTAATGGCCATATCCTGCCATGTCCTGCGACGTCTTGACTGGTGCCATGGCCACGCCCTGCCATGTCCTGACGCGTCCTGACACGTCTCATGGCCATATCCTGCCATGTCCTGCGACGTCTTGACTGGTGCCATGGCCACGCCCTGCCATGTCCTGACGCGTCCTGACACGTGCCATGGCCATGTCCTGACACGTCCTACGAAGTCCCGACTCGTGCCATGGTCACGCCCTGCCATGTATTGCGACGTCCTAACTCGTGCCATGGCCACGCACTGCCATGTCCTGATGCGTCCTGACACTTGCTATGGCCATGTCCTGACACGTCCTGCAACGTCCCGACGCATCCTGCGACGTCCCGACTCGTGCCATACCACGCCCTACCACGCCGTGACGCGCCCTGACACCTACCATGGCCATATCCTGCCATTTCCTGCAACGTCCTAAATTGTTCCATGACGACGCCCTGCCACGTCCTGACGCGTCCCATGGCCATGTCCTGCGACGTCCTGACACGTACCATGGCCATATCCTGCCATGTCTTGCGACGACCATGGCCACGTCCTGCCATTTCCTGACGCGTCTTGACAAGTGCCATGTCCTGATGCGTCCTGACACGTGCCATGGCCACACCCTGCCATGTCCTGCAACATCCCGACTCGTGCCATGGCCACGCCCTTCCATGTCCAACGCGTCCGGACACGTGCTATGTACATGTCCTTATGCGTCCTAACACGTTCCATGGCCATATCCTGATGCGTCCTGACACGTGCCATGGTCATGTCCGGACACATCCTGCGACGTCCCGACTCGTGCCATGGCCATGCCCTGCCATGTCCTGCGATGTCCCGACTCATGCCATAGCCACGCCCGGCCATGTCCTGCCGCGTCCTGACACGTGCCATGACCATGTCCTCCGACGTCCTAACTTGTGCCATGCCCACACCCTGCCACGTCATGACGCGTGCCATGGCCATGTCCTACGACGTCCTCACTCGTGCCATGGCCACACCCTGCCACGTCTTGACGTGTGGCATGGCCCTGTCCTAACACGTCCAGACACGTACCATGGCCATATCCTCCCATGTCCTGCGCGTCGACTCCTGCCATGGCCACGCCCTGCCATGTCCTGACGCGTCCTGACACGTGCCATGGCCATGTCCTGACACGTCCTGCGAGGTCCTAACTCGTGCCATGGCCACGCGCTTCCACGTCCTGACGCGTCCTGACACGTACCATGGCCATATCCTGCCATGTCACGCAACGTCCTATCTTGTGCCATGACCACGTCCTGCCACGTCCTGCGACATCCTGACTCGTGCCATGGCCACACTCTGCCACGTCGTGACGCGTGCCATGGCCATATCCTGCCATGTCCTGCGACGTCTTGACTCGTGGCATGGCCACGCCCTGCCGTGTCCTGACGCGTCCTGACACGTACCATGGCCATATCCTTCCATGTCCTGCGACATCTTGACTCGTGCTATGCCCACGCCCTGCCATGTCATGACGCGTCCTGACACGTGCCATGGCCATGTCCTGACACGTCCTGCGAGGTCCCTACTCGTGCCATGGCCACGCCCTGCCATGTCATACAACAACCCGACTCGTGCCATGGCCACGCCCTGCCATGTCTTGACCCGTCCTGACACGTGCCATGGCCATGTCTGGCACGTCCTGCGACGTCCGGACTCGTTCCATGGCCACGCCCTGCCATGTCCTGCGACGTCCCGACTCGTGCCATGGCCACGCCCTGCTTTGTTCCATATGCGACTTGACAAGTGCCATGGCCATGTCCTGATATGTCCCTACATGTGCCATGGCCATGCCCTGCCATGTCCTGCGACGTCCCGACTCGTGCCATGGCCACGCCCTTCCATGTCCTGACGCGTCCGGACACGTTTCATGGCCATATCCTGATGCGTCCTGACACGTGTCATGGCCATGTCCTGACATATCCTGCGACGTCCCGACTCGTGCCATACCACGCCCTGCCATGTGATGCGACATCCCGACTCGTGCCATGGCCACACCCTGCCATGTCCTGACGCGTCCTGGCACGTGCCATGACCATGTCCTGCCATGTCCTGCGACGTCCTAACTTGTGCAATGACCATGCCCTGCCACGTCTTGACGCGTGCCATGCCCATGTCCTGCAACGTCCTGACTCGTGCCATGGCCACACCCTGCCACGTCCTAACGCGTGCCATGGCCATGTCCTGACGCGTCCTCACACGTACCATGGCCATATCCAGCCATGTCCTGCGACGTTTTGACTCATGGCATGGCCACGCCCTGCCATGTCCTGACACGTCCTGACACGTACCATGGCCATATCCTGCCATGTCCTGCGACATCTTGACTCGTGCTATGGCCACGCCCTGCCATGTTCTGACACGTCTCATGGCCATATCCTGCCATGTCCTGCGACGTCTTGACTGGTGCCATGGCCACGCCCTGCCATGTCCTGACGCGTCCTGACACGTCTCATGGCCATATCCTGCCATGTCCTGGGACGTCTTGACTGGTGCCATGGCCACGCCCTGCCATGTCCTGACGCGTCCTGTCACGTGCCATGGCCATGTCCTGACACGTCCTACGAAGTCCCGACTCGTGCCATGGTCACGCCCTGCCATGTCCTGCGACGTCCTGACTCGTGCCATGGCCACGCACTGCCATGTCCTGATGCGTCCTGACACTTGCAATGGCCATGTCCTGACACGTCCTGCAACGTCCCGACTCGTGCCATGGCCCCTGCCATGTCCTGACGCGTCTTGAGAAGTGCCATGGCCATGTCCTGATACATCCTGACACGTGCCATGGCCACGCCCTGCCATGTCCTGCGACGTCTCGACTCGTTCCATGGCCACGCCCTTCCATGTCCGGACGCGTCCGGACACGTGCTATGGCCATGTCCTTATGCGTCCTGACACGTGCCATGGCCATATCCTGATGCGTCCTGACACGTGCCATGGCCATGTCTTGACGCATCCTGCGACGTCCCGGCTCGTGCCATGGCCACGCCCTGCCATGTCCTGACGCTGCCTGACACGTGCCATGGCCATGTCCTGCGACGTCCTATCTTGTGCCATGACCACGCCTTGCCACGTCATGACATGTGCCATGGCCACACACTGCCACGTCCTGACACGTGCCATGGCCATGTCCTGACATGTCTTGCAAGGTCCCGACTCGTGCCATGGCCACGCCCTGCCTTGTCCTGCGATGTCCCAACTTGTGCCATTGCCACGCCCTGCCACCTCCTGACGCGTCCTGTCACGTACCATGGCCATATCCTGCCATACCATGCAACGTCCTAACTTGTGCAATGACCACGCCATGCCACGTCTTGACGCGTGCCATGGCCATGTCCTGATGCGTCCCTACAAGTGCCATGGCCACGACCTGCCATGTCCTGCGACGTCCCGACTCGTGGCATGGCCACGCCCTTCCATGTCCTGATGCGTCCGGACACGTGCCATGGCCATATCCTGATGCGTCCTGACACGTGCCATGGCCATGTCCTGTCACATCATGCGACGTCCCGACTCGTGCCATGGCCACGCCCTGCCATGTGCTGAGACGTCCTGACTTGTGCCATGGCCACGCCCAGCCATGTCCTGACGCGTCCTGACACGTGCCATGGCCATGTCCTGTGACTTCCTAACTTGTGCCATGACCACACCCTGCCACGTCATGACGTGTGCCATGGCCATGTCCTGCGACGTCCTGACTCGTGCCATGGCCACACCCTGCCACGTCCTGACGCGTGCCATGGCCATGTCGTGATGCGTCCAGACACGTACCATGGCCATATCTTGCAATGTCTTGCGACGTCTTGACTCATGCCACGGCCACGCCCTGCCCTGTCATGACTCGTCCTGACACGTGCCATGGCCATGTCCTGGAACATCCTGCGAGGTCCCGACTCGTGCCATGGCTACGCCCTGCCATGTCTTGCGACGTCCTGACTCATGCCATGGCCACGCCTTGCCATGTCTTGACGCGTCCGGACACGTGCCATGGCCATGTCCTGACACGTCCTGCGACAACCCGACTCGTGCCATGGCCACGCACTGCCATGTCCTGCGACATCCTGACTCGTGCCATTGCCACGCCTTGCTGTGTCTTGACGCGTCTTGACAAGTGCCATGGCCATGTCCTGATGCGTCCCTACACGCGCCATGGCTACGCCCTTCCATGTCCTGCGACATCCCGACTCGTGCCATGGCGACGCCCTTCCAGGTCCTGACGCGTCCAGACACGTGCTATGGCCATGTCCTTATGCGTCCTGACACGTGCCATGGCCATATCCTGATGCGTCCTGATACGTGCCATGGCAATGTCCAGACGCATCCTGCGACGTTCCGACTCGTGCCATGGCCATGCCCTGCCATGTCCTACGACGTCCCGACTCGTGCCATTGTCCCGCCCTGCCATGTCCTGACGCGTCCTGACACGTGCCATGGCCATGTCCTGCGACATCCAAACAAGTGCCATGACCACGCCCTGCCACGTCCTGACGCGTGCCATGGCCATGTCCTGCGACGTCCTGACTTGTGCCATGGCCACACCCTGCCACGTCTTGACACGTGCCATGGCCATGTCGTGAAGCGTCAGACACGTACCATGGCCACATACTACAATGTCTTGCGACGTCTTGACTCATGCCATGGCCACGCCCTGCCTTGTCATGACTCGTCCTGACACGTGCCATGGCCATGTCCTGACACATCCTTCGAGGTCCAGACTCGTGCCAAGGCCACGCCCTGCCATGTCTTGCGACGTCCCGACTCGTGCCATGGCCACGCCCTGCCATGTCTTGACGCGTCTTGACAAGTGCCATGGTAATGTCCTGATGCGTCCCTACACGTGCCATGGCCACGCCCTGCCACATCCTACGAAGTCCAGACTCGTGACATGGCCACGCCCTTCCATGTCCTGACGCGTCCGGACACGTGCTATGGCCATATCCTGCCATGTACTGCAACGTCCTAACTTGTGCCATGACCACGCCTTGCCACGTCCTGCGACATCCTGACTCGTGCCATGGCCACAGCCTGCCACGTCCGGAAGCATGCCATGGCCATGTCCTGCCATGTCCTGCGACGTCTTGACTCGTGGCATGGCCACGCCCTGCCATGTCCTAACGCGTCCTATCACGTACCATGGCCATATCCTGCCATGTCCTCCGACATCTTGACTCGTGCTATGGCCACGCCCTGTCATGTCCTGACGCGTCCTGACACGTGCCATGGCCATGTCCTGACACGTCCTGCGAGGTCCCGACTCGTGCCCTGGCCACACCCTGCCATTTCCTGCGATGTCCCGACTCGTGCCATGGCCACGCCCTCCCATGTCTTGACGCGTCCTGACATGTGCCATGGCCATGTCCTGTGACGTCATCTGACGTCCCAACTCGTGCCATGGCCACGCCCTGCCATGTGCTACGACGTCCCGACTCGTGCCATGGCCACGCCCTGCCATGTTCTGACGCGTCCTGACACGTGCCATAGCCATGTCCTTATGCGTCCTGCGACGTCCCGACTCGTGCCATGGCCACGCCCTGCCATGTCCTGACGCGTCTTGACAAGTGCCATGGCCATGTCCTGATGCGTCCATACAGGTGCCATGGCCACGCCCTGCCATGTCCTACGACGTCCCGACTCGTGCCATGGCCACGCCCTTCCATGTCCTGACGCGTCAGGACACGTGCTATGGCCATGTCCTTATGCGTCCTGACACGTGCCATGGCCATGTCCTGCGATATCTTGACGCGTGGCATGGCCACGACCTTCCATGTCCTGACGCGTCCTGACACGTACCATGACCATATCCTGCCATGTCCTGTGACGTCCCGACTCGTGCCATGGCCACGCCCTGACGCTTCCTAACACGTGCCATGGTCATGTCCTGCCATGTCCTGCTACGTCCTAACTTGTGCCATGACCAAGTCCTGCCACGTCCTGACGCGTGCCATGGCCATGTCCTGCGACGTCCTAACTCGTGCCATGGCCACACCCTGCCACGTCCTGACGCATGCCATGGCCATGTCCAGACGCGTCCAGACACGTACCATCGCCATATCCTGCCATGTCTTGCGACGTCTTGACTCGTGCCATGGCCATGCCCTGCCATGTCCTGACGCGTCCTGACAGGTGCCATGGCCATGTCCTGACACGTCCTGCGAGGTCTCGACTCGTGCCGTGGCCACGTTCTGCGATGTTTTGCGACGTACCGACTCGTGCCATGGCCACGCCCTGCCACGCCGTGACGCGCCCTGACACCTACCATGGCCATATTCTGTTATTTCCTGCAACGTCCTAAATTGTTCCATGACCACGCCCTGCCACGTCCTGACGCGTCCCATGGCCATGTCCTGCGACGTCCAGACTCGTGCCATGGCCACACCCTGCCACGTCCTGACGCGTGCCCTGGCCATCTCCTGACACGTACCATGGCCATATCCTGCCATGTCGTGCGACGTCCATGGCCACATCCTACCATGTCCTGACGCGTCTAGACAAGTGCCATGTCCTGATGCGTCCTGACACGTTCCATGGCCACACCCTTCCATGTCCTGCGACGTCCCGACTCGTGCCATGGCCACGCCCTTCCATGTCCAACGCGTCCGGACACGTGCTATGTACATGTCCTTATGCGTCCTAAAACGTTCCATGGCCATATGTTGATGCGTCCTGACACGTGCCATGGCCATGTCCTGACACATCCTGTGACGTCCCGACTCGTGCCATGGCCATATCCGGCCATGTCCTGCGACGTCCTGACACGTGCCATGGCCACGTCCTGCCATGTCCTGACGCGTCCTGACACGTGCCATGGCCATGTCCTGACATGTCGTGCAAGGTCCCGACTCGTGCCATGGCCACGCCCTGCCATGTCCTGCGATGTCCCGACTAGTGCCATGGCCACGCCCTTCCACGTCCTGACACGTACCATGGCCATATCCTGCCATGTCATGCAACGTCCTAACTTGTGCCATGATAACACCCTGCCTGTCCTGCGACATCCTGACTCGTGCCATCGCCACACCCTGCCATGTCCTTACGCGTGCCATGGCCATGTCCTGACGCGTCCTTACACGTACCATGGCCATATCCTGCCATGTCCTGTGACATCTTGACTCGTGCTATGGCCACGCCCTGCCATGTCCTAACGCGTCCTGACACGTGCCATCGCAATGTCCTGACACGTCCTGCGAGGTCCCGACTCGTTCCATGGCCATGTCCTTACGCGACGTCACAACTCGTGCCATGGCCATGTCCTGCGATGTCCCGAACTCGTGCCATGGCCACGCCCTTCCATGTCCTGACGCGTCCGGACACGTGCTATGGCCATGTCCTTATGCGTCCTGACACGTGCCATGGCCATGTCCTAGGACGTCTTGACGTGTGGCATGGCCACGACCTTCCATGTCCTGACACGTCCTGACACGTACCATGGCCATATCCTTCCATGTCCTGTGACGTCCCGACTCGTGCCATGGCCACGCCCTGACGCGTCCTGACACGTGCCATGGCCATGTCCTGCGACGTCCTAACTTGTGCCATGACCACGTCCTGCCACGTCCTGACGCGTGCCATGGCCATGTCCTGTGACATCCTAACTCGTGCCATGGCCACACCCTGCCACGTCCTGACGCTTGCCATGGCCATGTCCAGACGCGTCCAGACACGTACCATCGCCATATCCTGCCATGTCTTGCGACGTCTTGACTCGTGCCATGGCCACGCCCTGCCATGTCCTGACGCGTCCTGACACGTGCCATGGCCATGTCCTGACGCGTCCTGTGAGGTCTCGACTCGTGCCGTGGCCACGTTCTGCGATGTTTTGCGACGTCCCGACTCGTGCCATGGCCACGCCCTGCCACGCCGTGACGCGCCCTGACACCTACCATGGCCATATCCTGCCATTTCCTGCAACGTCCTAAATTGTTCCATGACCACGCCCTGCCATGTCCTGACGCGTCCCATGGCCATGTCCTGCGATGTCCGGACTCGTGCCATGGACACACCCTGCCACGTCCTGACGCGTGCCATGGCCATGTCCTGACACGTCCTGACACGTACCATGGCCATATCCTGCCATGTCCTGCGACGTCCATGGCCACGTCCTGCCATGTCCGGACGTGTCTTGACAAGTACCATGTCCTGATGCGTCCTGACACGTGCTATGTACATGTCCTTATGCGTCCTAACACGTTCCATGGCCATATCCTGATGCATCCTAACACGTGCCATGGCCATGTCCTGACACATCCTGCGACGTCCCGACTCGTGCCATGGCCATGCCCTGCCATGTCCTGCCGCGTCCTGACACGTGCCATGACCATGTCCTGCGACGTCCTAACTTGTTCCATGCCCACACCCTGCCACGTCATGACGCGTGCCATGGCCATGTCCTGCGACGTCCTGACTCGTACCATGGCCACACCCTGCCACGTCCTGACGCGTGGCATGGCCCTATCCTAACACGTCCAGACACGTACCATGGCCATATCGTGCCATGACCATGTCCTGACACGTCCTGTGAGGTCCTGACTCGTGCCATGGCCACGCGCTTCCACGTCCTGATGCATCCTGACACGTACCATGGCCATATCCTGCCATGTCCCGCAACGTCCTATATTGTGCCATGACCACGTCCTGCCACGTCCTGCGACATCCTGACTCGTGCCATGGCCACACTCTGCCACGTCCTGACGCGTGCAATGGCCATATCCTGCCATGTCCTGCGACGTCTTGACTCGTGGCATGGCCACGCCCTGCCATGTCCTGACGCGTCCTGACACGTACCATGGCCATATCCTTCCATGTCCTGCGACATCTTGACTCGTGCTATGGCCACGCCCTGCCATGTCATGACGCATCCTGACACGTGCCATGGCCATGTGCTGACACGTCCTGCGAGGTCCCTACTCGTGCCATGGCCACGCCCTGCCATGTCATGCGACAACCCGACTCGTGCCATGGCCACTCCCTGCCATGTCTTGACCCGTCCTGACACGTGCCATGGCCATGTCTGGCACGTCCTGCGACGTCCCGACTCGTTCCATGGCCACGCCCTGCCATGTCCTGCGACGTCCCGACTCGTGCCATGGCCACGCCCTGCTTTGTTCCTTACGCGTCTTGACAAGTTCCATGGCCATGTCCTGATGCGTCCCTACATGTGCCATGGCCACGCCCTGCCATGTCCTGCGACGTCCCGACTCGTGCCATGGCCACGCCCTTCCATGTCGTGACGCGTCCGGACACGTGCCATGGCCATATCCTGATGCGTCCTGACACGTGTCATGGCCATGTCCTGACGCATCCTACGGCGTCCCAACTCGTGCCATACCACGCCGTGCCATGTGCTGCGACGTCCTGACTCGTGCCATGGCCACGCCCTGCCATGTCCTGACGCGTCCTGGCACGTGCCATGACCATGTCCTGCCATGTCCTGCGACGTCCTAACTTGTGCCATGACCACACCCCGCCACGTCATGATGCGTGCCATGGCCATGTCTTGCGACATCTTGGCTCGTGCCATGGCCACACCCTGCCACGTCCTGACGCGTGCCATGGCCATGTCTTGACGCTTCCGGACACGTACCATGGCCATATCCTGCCATGTCCTACGACGTCTTGACTCGTGCCATGGCCACGCCCTGCTATGTCCTGATGCGTCCTGACACGTGCCATGGCCATGTCCTGACACGTCCTGCAAGGTCCCGACTCGTGCCATGGCCACGCCCTGCCATGTCCTGCGATGTCCCGACTCGTGCCATGGCCACGCCCTTCCACGTCCTGACACGTACCTTGGCCATATCCTGCCATGTCATGCAACGTCCTAACTTGTGCCATGATAACAACCTGCCACGTCCTGCGACATCCTGACTCGTGCCATGGCCACACCCTGCCATGTCCTGACGCATGCCATGGCCATGTCCTGACCCGTCCTGACACGTACCATGGCCATATCCTGCCATGTCCTGTGACATCTTGACTCGTGCTATAGCCATGCCCTGCCATGTCCTGACGCGTCCTAACACGTGCCATGGCAATGTTCTGACACGTCCTGCAAGGTCCCGACTCGTGCCATGGCCACGCCCTGCCACGTCCTGCGACATCCTAACTCATGCCATGGCCACACTCTGCCACGTCCTGACGCGTGCCATGGCCATATCCTGCCATGTCCTGCGACGTCTTGACTCGTGGCATGGCCACGCCCTGCCATGTCCTGACGAGTCCTGACACGTACCATGGCCATATCCTTCCATGTCATACGACATCTTGACTCGTGCTATGGCCACACCCTGCCATGTCATGACGTGTCCTGACAGGTGCCTTGGCCATGTCTTGACACATCCTGCGAGGTCCCGACTCGTGCCATGGCCACGCCCTACCATGTCATGTGACGTCCCGACTCGTGCCATGGCCACGCCCTTCCATGTCTTGACCCGTCCTGACACGTGCCACGGCCACGCCCGACACGTCCTGCGACGTCCCGACTCGTGCCACGGCCACGCCCTCCTTTGTCGGTACGCGTCTTGACAAGTGCCATGGCCATGTCCTGATGCGTCCCTACATGTGCCATGGCCACGCCCTGCCATGTCCCGCGACGTCCCGACTCGTGCCATGGCCACGCCCTTCCATGTCCTGACGCGTCCGGACACGTGCCATTGCCATATCCTGATTTTGCCTGACACGTGTCAAGGCCATGTCCTGACGCATCCTGCGACGTCCCGACTCGTGCCATACCACGCCCTGCCATGTGCTGCGACGTCCCGACTCGTGCCATGATCATGTCCTGCGACGTCTCGAATCGTGGCATGGCCACGCCCAGCCATGTCCTGACGAGTCCTGACACGTACCATGGCCATATCCTTCCATGTGTTGCGACATATTGACTCGTGCTATGGCCACGCCCTGCCATGTCATGAAGCGTCCTGACACGTGCCTTGGCCATGTCCTGACACGTCATGCGAGGTCCCGACTCGTGCCATGGCCACGCCCTGCCATGTCATGCGACGTCCCGACTCGTGCCATGGCCACGCCCTGCCATGTCTTGACCCGTCCTGACACATGCCATGGCCATGTCTGACACGTCCTGCGACGTCCCGACTCGTGCCACGGCCACGCCCTGCCATGTCCTACGACGTCACGACTCGTGCCATGGCCACGCCCTGCTTTGTCCATATGCGTCTTGTCAAGTTCCATGGCCATGTCCTGATGCGTCCTTACATGTGCCATGGCCACGCCCTGCCATGTACTGCGACGTCCCGACTCGTGCCATGGACACGCCCTTCCATGTCATGATGCGTCCGGACACGTGCCATGGCCATATCCTGATGCGTCCTGACACGTGTCAAGGCCATGTCCTGACGCATCCTGCGACGTCCCGACTCGTGCCATACCACGCCCTGCCATATGCTGCGACGTCTCGACTCGTGCCGTTGCCACGCCCTACTTTGTCCTTACGCGTCTTGACAAGTGCCATGGCCATGTCCTGATGCGTCCCTACATATGCCATGGCCACGCCCTCCCATGTCCTGCGACGTCCCGACTCGTGCCATGGCCACGCCCTACCATGTCATGTGACGTCCCGACTTGTGCCATGGCCATGCCCTGCCATGTCTTGACCCGTCCTGACACGTGCCACGGCCACGCCCGACACGTCCTGCGACGTCCCGACTCGTGCCACGGCCACGCCCTACCATGTCCTGCGACGTCACGACTCGTGCCATGGCCACGCCCTGCTTTGTCCTTACGCGTCTTGACAAGTGCCATGGCCATGTCCTGATGCGTCCCTACAAGTGCCATGGCCACGCCCTGCCATGTCCAGCGACGTCCCGACTCGTGCCATGGCCACGCCCTTCCATGTCCTGACGCGTCCGGACACGTGCCATGGCCATATCCTGATTTTGCATGACACGTGTCAAGGCCATGTCCTGACGCATCCTGCGACGTCCCGACTCGTGCCATACCACGCCCTGCCATGTGCTGCGACGTCCCGACTTGTGCCATGATCATGTCCTGCGACGTCTCGACTCGTGGCATGGCCACGCCCAGCCATGTCCTGACGAGTCCTCACATGTACCATGGCCATATCCTTCCATGTGTTGCGACATATTGACTCGTGCTATGGCCACGCCCTGCCATGTCATGAAGCGTCCTGACACGTGCCTTGGCCATGTCCTGACACGTCATGCGAGGTCCCGACTCGTGCCATGGCCACGCCCTGCCATGTCATGCGACGTCCCGACTCGTGCCATGGCCACGCCCTGCTATGTCTTGACCCGTCCTGACACATGCCATGGCCATGTCTGACACGTCCTGCGACGTCCCGACTCGTGCCACGGCCACGCCCTGCCATGTCCTACGACGTCACGACTCGTGCCATGGCCACGCCCTGCTTTGTCCATATGCGTCTTGACAAGTGCCATGGCCATGTCCTGATGCGTCCCTACATGTGCCATGGCCACGCCCTGCCATGTCCTGCGACGTCCCGACTCGTGCCATGGCCACGCCCTTCCATGTCATGATGCGTCCGGACACGTGCCATGGCCATATCCTGATGCGTCCTGACACGTGTCAAGGCCATGTCCTGACGCATCCTGCGACGTCCCGACTCGTGCCATACCACGCCCTGCCATTTGCTGCGACGTCTCGACTCGTGCCGTAGCCACGCCCTGCTTTGTCCTTACGCGTCTTGACAAGTGCCATGGCCATGTCCTGATGCGTCCCTACATATGCCATGGCCACGCCCTGCCATGTCCTGCGACGTCCTGACTCGTGCCATGGCCACGCCCATCCATGTCATGACGCGTCCGGTCACGTGCCATGGCCATATCCTGGTGCGTCCTGACACGTGTCAAGGCCATGTCCTGACGCATCCTGCGACGTCCCGACTCGTGCCATACCACGCCCTGCCATGTGCTGCGACGTCTCGACTCGTGCCATGGCCACACCCTGCCACGTCCTGAAGCGTGCCATGGCCATGTCTTGACGCGTCCGGACACGTACCATGGCCATATCCTTCCATGTCCTGCGACGTCTTGACTTGTGCCATGGCCATGCCCTGCCATGTCCTGGCGTGTCCTGACACGTGCCATGGCCATGTCCTGACACGTCCTGCAAGGTCCCGACTCGTGCCATGGCCACGCCCTTCCATGTCCTGCGACGTCCCGACTCATGCCATGGCCACGCCCTTCCACGTCCTGACGCGTCCTCACACGTGCCATGGCCATGTCCTGCCATGTTCTACAACGTCCTAACTTTTGCCATGACCACGCCCTACCACGTCCTGACGCGTGCCATGGACATGTCCTGCGACGTCCTGACTCGTGCCATGGCCACACACTACGTCCTGACGCGTACCATGGCCATGTCCTGATACGTCCAGACACGTACCATGGCCATATCCTGCAATGTCTTGCAACTTCTTGACTCGTGCCATGGCCTGCCCTGCCCTATCATGACGCGTCCTGACACGTGCCATGGCCATGTCCTGACACGTCCTGCGAGGTCCTGACTCGTGCCATGGCCACGCCCTGCCATGTCTTCCGACGTCCCGACTCGTGCCATGGCCACGCCGTGCCACGTCTTGACGCATCCTGACACGTACCATGGCCATATCCAGCCATGTCCTACGACGTCTTGACTCATGGCATGGCCACGCCCTGCCATGTCTTCCGACGTCCCGACTCGTGCCATAGCCACGCCGTGCAACGTCTTGACGCATCCTGACACGTACCATGGCCATATCCAGCCATGTCTTGCGACGTCTTGACTCATGGCATGGCCACGCCCTACCATGTCCTGATGCGTCCTGACACGTACCATGGCCATATCCTGCCATGTCCTGCGACGTCTTGACTCATGGCATGGACACGCCCTGCCATGTCCTGACGCGACCTGACACGTGCCATGGCCATATCCTGCCATGTCCTGCGACGTCTTGACTGGTGGCATGGCCACGCCCTGCCATGTCCTGACGCGTCCTGACACGTGCCATGGCCATGTCCTGACACGTCCTACGAAGTCCCGACT
Organism: Nicotiana benthamiana; assembly: GCA_034376525.1. NCBI lineage: Eukaryota > Viridiplantae > Streptophyta > Magnoliopsida > Solanales > Solanaceae > Nicotiana > Nicotiana benthamiana. The sequence goes on along the minus strand of JAXGFW010000031.1, from coordinate 20,774 downwards.
CGTGCCATAATCCCGCCCTGCCATGTCCTGCGACGTCCAAACTCGTGCCATGGCCACGCACTGCCATGTCTTGATCGTCCTGACACGTGCAATGGCCATGTCCTGACACGTCCTGCAACGTCCCGACTCGTGCCATGGCCACGCCCTGCCATGTCCTGCGACGTCACGACCCGTGCCATGGCCACGCCCTGCCATGTCCTAACGCATCCTGACACGTGCCATGGCCATGTCCTGCGACGTCCTAACTTGTGCCATGACCACGCCCTGTCACGTCCTGACATGTGCCATGGCCACGCACTGCCACGTCCTGACACGTGCCATGGCCATGTTCTGACACGTCCTGCGAGGTCCCGACTCGTGCCATGGCCACGCCCTGCCATGTCCTGCGACGTCCCAACTTGTGCCATGGCCACGCCCTGCCACCTCCTGACGCGTCCTGACACGTACCATTGCCATATCCTGCCATGCCATGCAACGTCCTAACTTGTGCAATGACCAACCCCTGCCTCGTCTTGACGCGGGCCATGGCCATGTCCTGCGACGTCTTGACTCGTGCCATTGCCACACCCTGCCTCGTCCAAACGCGTGCCATGGCCATGTCTTGATGCGTCCTGACACGTACCATGGCCATATCCTGCCATGTCCTGCGACGTCTTAACTCATGGCATGGACACGCCCTGCCATGTCCTGACGCGTCCTGACACGTACCATGACCATATCCTACCATGTCGTGCGACATCTTTACTCGTGCTATGGCCACGGCCTGCCATGTCTTGACGCGTCCTGACACGTGCCATGGCCATGTCCTTAGACGTCCTGCGAGGTCCCGACTCGTGCCATGGTCACGCCCTGCCATGTCCTGCGACGTCCCGACTAGTGCCATTGCCACACCCTGCCATGTCTTGACGCGTCCTGACACGTGCCATGGCCATGTCCTTACACGTCCTGCGACGTCCCGACTCGTGCCATGGCCACGCCCTGCCAGGTCCTGACACGCCTTGACAAGTGCCATGGCCATGTCCTGATGCGTCCATACAGGTGCCATGGCCACGCCCTGCCATGTCCTGCGACATCCCGACTCGTGCCATGGCCACGCCCTTCCATGTCCTGACGCGTCCGGACACGTGCTATGGCCATGTCCTTATGCGTCCTGACACGTGCCATGGCCATGTCCTGCGACATCTTGACGCGTGGCATGGCCACGAACTTCCATGTCCTGACGCGTCCTGACACGTACCATGACCATATCCTGCCATGTCCTGTGACGTCCCGACTCGTGCCATGGCCACGCCCTGACGCATCCTAACACGTTCCATGGCCATGTCCTGCAACGTCCTAACTTGTGCCATGACCACGTCCTGCCACGTCCTGACGCGTGCCACGGCCATGTCCTGCGACGTCCTAACTCGTGCCATGGCCACACCCTGCCACGTCCTGACGCATGCCATGGCCATGTCCAGACGCATCCAGAAACGTACCATCGCCATATCCTGCCATGTCTTGCAACGTCTTGACTCGTGCCATGGCCACGCCCTGCCATGTCCTGACGCGTCCTGACAGGTGCCATGGCCATGTCCTGACACGTCCTGCGAGGTCTCGACTCGTGCCGTGGCCACGTTCTGCGATGTTTTGCGACGTCCCGACTCATGCCATGGCCACGCCCTGCCACGCCGTGACGCGCCCTGACACCTACCATGGCCATATCCTGCCATTTCCTACAACGTCCTAAATTGTTCCATGACCACGCCCGGCCACGTCCTGACGCGTCCCATGGCCATGTCCTGCGACGTCCAGACTCGTGCCATGGCCACACCCTGCCACGTCCTGACGCGTGCCATGGCCATGTCCTGACACGTACCATGGCCATATCCTGCCATGTCGTGCGACGTCCATGGCCACGTCCTACCATGTCCTGACGCGTCTAGACAAGTGCCATGTCCTGATGCGTCCTGACACGTGCCATGGCCACACCCTGCCATGTCCTGCGACGTCCCGACTCGTGCCATGGCCACGCCCTTCCATGTCCAACGCGTCCGGACACGTGCTATGTACATGTCCTTATGCGTCCTAAAACGTTCCATGGCCATATCCTGATGCGTCCTGACAGGTGCCATGGCCATGTCCTGACACATCCTGCGACGTCCCGACTCGTGCCATGGCCATGCCCTGCCATGTCCTGCGATGTCCCGACTCATGCCATGGCCACGCCCTTCCACGTCCTGACGCGTCCTCACACGTGCCATGGCCATGTCCTGCCATGTTCTGCAACGTCCTAACTTGTGCCATGACCACGACCTGCCACGTCCTGACGCGTGCCATGGACATGTCCTTCGACGTCCTGACTCGTGCCATGGCCACACACTACGTCCTGACGCGTACCATGGCCATTTCCTGACACGTCCAGACACGTACCATGGCCATATCCTGCAATGTCTTGCAACTTCTTGACTCGTGCCATGGCCTGCCCTGCCCAATCATGACGCGTCCTGACACATGCCATGGCCATGTCCTGACACGTCCTGCGAGGTCCTGACTCGTGCCATGGCCACGCCCTGCCATGTCTTCCGACGTCCCGACTCGTGCTATGGCCACGCCGTGCCACGTCTTGACGCATCCTGACACGTACCATGGCCATATCCAGCGATGTCCTGCGACGTCTTGACTCATGGCATGGCCACGCCCTACCATGTCCTGACGCGTCCTGACACGTACCATGGCCATATCCTGCCATGTCCTGCGACATCTTGACTCGTGCTATGGCCACGCCTTGCAATGTCCTAACGCGTCCTGACACGTGCCATGGCCATATCCTGCCATGTCCTGCGACGTCTTGACTGGTGCCATGGCCACGCCCTGCCATGTCCTGACGCGTCCTGACACGTGCCATGGCTATGTCCTAACACGTCCTACGAAGTCCCGACTCGTGCCATAATCCCGCCCTGCCATGTCCTGCGACGTCCAAACTCGTGCCATGGCCACGCACTGCCATGTCTTGATCGTCCTGACACGTGCAATGGCCATATCCTCACACGTCCTGCAACGTCCCGACTCGTGCCATGGCCACGCCCTGCCATGTCCTGCGACGTCAAGACCCGTGCCATGGCCACGCCCTGCCATGTCCCAACGCATCCTGACACGTGCCATTGCCATGTCCTGCGACGTCCTAACTTGTGCCATGACCACGCCCTGCCACGTCCTGACATGTGCCATGGCCACGCACTGCCACGTCGTGACACGTGCCATGGCCATGTTCCGACTCGTCCTGTGAGGTCCCGACTCGTGCCATGGCCACGCTCTGCCATGTCCTGCGACGTCCCAACTTGTGCCATGGCCACGCCCTGCCACCTCCTGACGCGTCCTGACACGTACCATTGCCATATCCTGCCATGCCACGCAACGTCCTAACTTGTGCAATGACCAACCCCTGCCTCGTCTTGACGCGGGCCATGGTCATGTCCTGCGACGTCTTGACTCGTGCCATTGCCACACCCTGCCTCGTCCAAACGCGTGCCATGGCCATGTCCTGATGCGTCCTGACACGTACCATGGCCATATCCTTCCATGTCCTGCGACGTCTTGACTCATGGCATGGACACGCCCTGCCATGTCCTGACGCGTCCTGACACGTACCATGGCCATATCCTGCCATGTCCTGCGACATCTGTACTCGTGCTATGGCCACGGCCTGCCATGTCTTGACGCGTCCTGACACGTGCCATGGCCATGTCCTTACACGTCCTGCGAGGTCCCGACTCGTGCCATGGTCACGCCCTACCATGTCCTGCGACATCCCGACTCGTGCCATTGCCACACCCTGCCATGTCTTGACGCGTCCTGACACGTGCCATGGCCATGTCCTTACACGTCCTGCGACGTCCCGACTCGTGCCATGGCCACGCCCTGCCATGTCCTGACGCGTCTTGACAAGTGCCATGGCCATGTCCTGATGCGTCCATACAGGTGCCATGGCCACGCCCTGCCATGTCCTGCGACATCCCGACTCGTGCCATGGCCACGCCCTTCCATGTCCTGACGCATCCGGACACGTGCTATGGCCATGTCCCAATGCGTCCTGACACGTGCCATGGCCATGTCCTGCGACATCTTGACGCGTGGCATGGCCACGACCTTCCATGTCTTGACGCGTCCTGACACGTACCATGACCATATCCTGCCATGTCCTGTGACGTCCCGACTCGTGCCATGGCCATGCCATGACGCGTCCTGACACGTGCCATGGCCATGTCCTGCCATGTCCTGCAACGTCCTAACTTGTGCCATGACCACGTCCTGCCACGTCCTGACGCGTGCCATGGCCATGTCCTGCGACGTCCTAACTCGTGCCATGGCCACACCCTGCCACGTCCTGACGCATGCCATGGCCATGTCCAGACGCGTCCAGAAACGAACCATCGCCATATCCTGCCATGTCTTGCGACGTCTTGACTCGTGCCATGGCCACGCCCTGCCATGTCCTGACGCGTCCTGACAGGTGCCATGGCCATGTCCTGACACGTCCTGCGAGGTCTCGACTCGTGCCGTGGCCACGTTCTGCAATGTTTTGCGACGTCCCGACTCGTGCCATGGCCACGCCCTGCCACGCCGTGACGCGCCCTGACACCTACCATGGCCATATCCTGCCATTTCCTGCAACGTCCTAAATTGTTCCATGACCACGCCCGGCCACGTCCTGACGCATCCCATGGCCATGTCCTGCGACGTCCAGACTCGTGCCATGGCCACACCCTGCCACGTCCTGACGCGTGCCATGGCCATGTCCTAACACGTACCATGGCCATATCCTGCCATGTCGTGCGACGTCCATGGCCACGTCCTACCATGTCCTGACGCGTCTAGACAAGTGCCATGTCCTGAAGCGTCCTGACACGTGCCATGGCCACACCATGCCATGTCCTGCGACGTCCCGACTCTTGCCATGGCCACGCCCTTCCATGTCCAACGCGTCCGGACACGTGCTATGTACATGTCCTTATGCGTCCTAAAACGTTCCATGGCCATATCCTGATGCGTCCTGACAGGTGCCATGGCCATGTCCTGACATATCCTGCGACGTCCCGACTCGTGCCATGGCCATGCCCTGCCATGTCCTGCCATGTCCCGACTCGTGCCATTGCCACGCCCGGCCATGTCCTGCCGCGTCCTGACACGTGCCATGTCCATGTCCTGCGACGTCCTAACTTGTGCCATGCCCACACCCTGCCACGTCATGACGCGTGCCATGGCCATGTCTTGCGACGTCCTGACTCGTGCCATGGCCACACCCAGCCGCGTCCTGACGCGTGGCATGGCCCTGTCCTAACGCGTCCAGACACGTACCATGGCCATATCCTGCCATGTCCTGCGCGTCGACTCGTGCCATGGCCACGCCCTGCCATGTCCTAACGCGTCCTGACACGTGCCATGGCCATGTCCTGACACGTCCTGTGAGGTCCTGACTCGTGCCATGGCCACGGGCTTCCACGTCCTGACGCGTCGTGACACGTACCATGGCCATATCCTGCCATGTCCCGCAACGTCCTAACTTATTCCAGGACCACGTCCTGCCACGTCCTGCGACATCCTGACTCGTGCCATGGCCACACTCTACCACGTCCTGACGCCTGCCATGGCCATATCCTGCCATGTCCTGCGGCGTCTTGACTCGTGGCATGGCCACGGCCTGCCATGTCCTGACGCGTCCTGACACGTACCATGGCCATATCCTTCCATGTCCTGCGACATCTTGACTCGTGCTATGGCCACGCCGTGCCATGTCCTGACGCGTCCTGACACGTGCCATGGCCATGTCCTGGCACATCTTGCGAGGTCCCTACTGGTGCCATGGCCACGCCCTGCCATGTCATGCGACGTCCCGACTCGTGCCATGGCCACGCCCTGCTTTGTTCCTTACGCATCTTGACAAGTGCCATGGCCATGTCCTGATGCGTCCCTACATGTGCCATGGCCACGCCTTGCCATGTCCTGCGACGTCCCGACTCGTGCCATGGCCACGCCCTTCCATGTCGTGACGCGTCCGGACACGTGCCATGGCCATATCCTGATGCGTCCTGACACGTGTAATGGCCATGTCCTGACGCATCTTGCAACGTCCCAACTCGTGCCATACCACGCCCTGCCATGTGCTGCGACGTCCCGACTCGTGCCAAGGCCACGCCCTGCCATGTCCTGACGCGTCCTGGCACGTGCCATGACCATGTCCTGCCATGTTCTGCGACGTCCTAACTTGTGCCATGACCACACCCCGCCACGTCATGATGCGTGCCATGGCCATGTCCTCCGACTTCTTGGCTCGTGCCATGGCCACACCCTGCCACGTCCTGACGCGTGCCATGGCCATGTCTTGACGCTTCCGGACACGTACCATGGCCATATCCTGCCATGTCCTGCGACGTCTTGACTCGTGCCATGGCCACGCCCTGCCATGTCCTGACGCGTCCTGACACGTGCCATGGCCATGTCCTGACACGTCCTGCAAGGTCCCGACTCGTGCCATGGCCACGCCCTGCCATGTCCTGCAATGTCCCGACTCGTGCCATGGCCATGCCCTTCCACGTCCTGACACGTACCATGGCCATATCCTGCCATGTCATGCAACGTCGTAACTTGTGCCATAATAACACCCTGCCACGTCCTCCGACATCCTGACTCGTGCCATGGCCACACCCTGCCATGTCCTGACGCGTGCCATGGCCATGTCCTGACGCGTCCTGACACGTACCATGGCCATATCCTGCCATGTCCTGTGACATCTTGACTCGTGCTATGGCCACGCCCTGCCATGTCCTAACGCGTCCTGACACGTGCCATGGCAATGTCCTGACACGTCCTGCGAGGTCCCGACTCGTGCCATGGCCACGCCCTGCCACGTCCTGCGACATCCTGACTCATGCCATGGCCACACTCTGCCACGTCCTGACGCGTGCCATGGCCATATCCTGTAATGTCCTGCGACGTCTTGACTCGTGGCATGGCCATGCCCTGCCATGTCCTGACGAGTCTTGACACATACCATGGCCATATCCTTCCATGTCATGCGACATCTTGACTCGTGCTATGGCCACGCCCTGCCATGTCATGACGTGTCCTGACACGTGCCTTGGCCATGTCTTGACACGTCCTGCGAGGTCCCGACTCGTGCCATGGCCACGCCCTGCCATGTCATGCGACGTCCCGACTCGTGCCATGGCGACGCCCTGCCGTGTCTTGACCCGTCCTGACACGTGCCATGGCCATGTCTGACATGTCCTGCGACGTCGCAACTCGTGCCACGGCCACGCCCTGCCATGTTCTGCGACGTCACAACTCGTGCCATGGCCATGCCCTACTTTGTCCTTACGTGTCTTGACAAGTGCCATGGCCATGTCCTGATGCGTCCCTACATGTGCCATGGCCACGCCCTGCCATGTCCTGCAACGTCTCGACTCGTGCCATGGCCACGCACTTCCATGTCCTCACGCGTCCGGACACGTGCCATGGCCATATCCTGATGCGTCCTGACACGTGTCAAGGCCATGTCCTGACGCATCCTGCGACGTCCCGACTCGTGCCATACCACGCCCTGCCATGTGCTGCGACGTCCCGACTCGTGCCATGGCCACGCCCTGCCATGTCCTAACGCGTCCTGACACGTGCCATGATCATGTCCTGCCATGTCCTGCGACGTCTTGACTCGTGGCATGGCCACGCCCTGCCATGTTCTAACGAGTCTTGACACGTACCATGGCCATATCCTTCCATGTCTTGCGACATCTTGACTCGTGCTACGGCCACGCCCTGCCATGTCATGAAGCGTCCTGACATGTGCCTTGGCCATGTCCTGACACGTTCTGCGAGGTCCCGACTCGTGCCATGGCCACGCCCTGCCATGTCATGCGACGTCCTGACTCGTGCCATGGCCACGCCCTGCCATGTCTTAACCCGTCCTGACATATGCCATGGCCATGTCTGACACGTCCTGTGACGTCCCGACTCGTGCCATGGCCACGCCCTACAATGTCCTGCGACGTCACGACTCGTGCCATGGCCACGCCCTGCTTTGTCCTTATGCGTCTTGACAAGTGCCATGGCCATGTCCTGATGCGTCCCTACATGTGCCATGGCCACGCCCTGCCATATCCTGCGACGTCCCGACTCGTACCATGGCCACGCCCTTCCATGTTATGACGCGTCCGGACATGTGCCACGGCCATATCCTGATGCGTCCTGACACGTGTCAAGGCCATGTCCTGACGCATCCTGCGATGTCCCGACTCGTGCCATACCACACCCTGCCATGTGCTGCGACGTCTCGACTCGTGCCTTGGCCACACCCTGCCACGTCCTGAAGCGTGCCATGGCCATGTCTTGACGTGTCCGGACACGTACCATGGCCATATCCTGCCATGTCCTGTGACGTCTTGACTCGTGCCATGGCCATGCCCTGCCATGTCCTGGCGCGTCCTGACACGTGCCATAGCCATGTCCTGACACGTTCTGCGAGGTCCCGACTCGTGCCATGGCCACGCCTTGCCATGTCCTGCGACGTCCCGACTCGTGCCATGGCCACGCCCTTCCACGTCCTGACGCGTCCTCACACGTGCCATGGCCATGTCTTGCCATGTTCTGCGACGTCCTAACTTGTGCCATGACCACGCCCTGCCACGTCCTGATGTGTGCCCTGGACATGTCCTGCGACGTCCTGACTCGTGCCATGGCCACACACTGTCACGTCCTGACGCGTACCATGGCCATGTCCTGACGCGTCCTGACACGTACCATGGCCATATCCTGCCATGTCCTGCGACATCTTGACTCGTGCTATGGCCACGCCCTGCCATGTCCTGACGCATCCTGACACGTGCCATGGCCATATCCTGCCATGTCCTGCGACGTCTTGACTGGTGCCATGGCCACGCCCTGCCATGTCCTGACGCGTCCTGACACGTGCCATGGCCATGTCCTGACACGTCCTACGAAGTCCCGACTCGTGCCATAATCACGCCCTGCCCTGTCCTGCGATGTCCAAACTCGTGCCATGGCCACGCACTGCCATGTCTTGATCGTCCTGACACGTGCAATGGCCATGTCCTGACATGTCCTGCAATGTCCGGACTCGTGCCATGGCCACGCCCTGCCATGTCCTGCGACGTCACGACTCGTGCCATGGCCACGCCCTGCCATGTCCTGACGCGTCTTGAGAAGTGCCATGGCCATGTCGTGATACATCCTGACACGTGCCATGGCCACACCCTGCCATGTCCTGCGACGTCTCGACTCGTGCCATGACCACGCCCTTCCATGTCCGGTTGCGTCCGGACACGTGCTATGGCCATGTCCATATACGTCCTGACACGTGCCATGGCCATATCCTGATGCGTCCTGACACGTGCCATGGCCATGTCTTGACGCATCCTGCGACGTCCTGACTCGTGCCATGGCCACGCCCTGCCATGTCCTGATGCGTCCTGACACGTGCCATGGCCATGTCCTGCGACGTCCTAACTTGTGCCATGACCACGCCCTGCCACGTCCTGACTTGTGCATTGGCCACGCACTGCCACATCTTGACACGTGCCATGGCCATGTCCTAACACGTCCTGCGAGGACCCGACTCGTGCCATGGCCACGCCCTACCATGTCCTGCGACGTCCCAAGTTGTGCCATGGCCACGCCCTGCCACCTCCTGACGCGTCCTGACACGTACCATGGTCATATCCTGCCATGCCATGCAACGTCCTAACTTGTGCAATGACCACGCCCTGCCACGTCTTGACGCGTGCCATGGCCATGTCTTGCGACGTCCTGACTCGTGCCATTGCCACACCCTACCTCGTCCTAACATGTGCCATGGCCATGTCCTGATGCGTCCTGACATGTACCATGGCCATATCCTGCCATGTCCTGCGACGTCTTGACTCATGGCATGGCCACGCCCAGCCATGTCCTGACGCGTCCTGACACGTACCATGGCCATATCCTGCCATGTCCTGCGACATCTTGACTTGTGCTATGGCCACGGCCTGCCATGTCCTGACGCGTCCTGACACGTGCCATGGTCATGTCCTTACACGTCCTGCGAGGTCCCGACTCGTGCCATGGTCACGCCCTGCCATGTCCTGCGACGTCCCGACTCGTGCCATTGCCACACCCTGCCATGTCTTGACGCGTCCACGCCCTGCCACGTCTTGACGCGTCCACGCCCTGCCACGTCCTGCGACATCCTGACTCGTGCCATGGCCACACCCTGCCACGTCCTAAGGCGTGCCATGGCCATGTCCTGATGCGTCCTGACACGTACCATGGCCATATCCTGCCATGTCCTGTGACATCTTGACTCGTGCTATGGCCACGCCCTGCCACGTCCTGACGCGTCCTGACACGTGCCATGGCCATGTCCTGACACGTCCTGCAAGGTCCCGACTCGTGCCATGGCCACGCTCTGCCATGTCCTGCGACATCCCGACTCTTGCCATGGCCACGCCCTGCCATGTCCTGACGCGTCCTGACACGTGCCATGGCCATGTCCTGCCATGTTCTGCGATGTCCTAACTTGTGCCATGACCACGCCCTGCCACGTCCTGACGCGTGCCATGGACATGTACTGCGACGTCCTGACTCGTGCCATGGCCACACACTGCCACGTCCTGACGCGTGCCATGGCCATGTCGTGATACGTCCAGACACGTACCATGGCCATATCCTGCAATGTCTTGCGACTTCTTGACTCGTGCCAAGGCCACGCCCTGCCCTGTCATGACGCATCCTGACACGTGCCATGGCCATGTCCTAACACGTCCTGCGAGGTCCTGACTCGTGCCATGGCCACGCCCTGCCATGTCTTGCGACGTCCCGACTCGTGCCATGGCCACGCCGTGCCACGTCCTGACGCGTCCTGACACGTACAATGGCCATATCCTTCCATGTCCTGCAATGTCCAAACTTGTTCCATGATCATGCCCTGCCACGTCCTGACGCGTGCCATGGCCATGTCCTGCGAGGTCCTGACTCGTGCCATGGCCACCCCCTGCCACGTCTTGACGCGTGCCATGGCCAAGTCCTGACGCGTACCATGGCCATATCCTGCCATGTCCTGCGACGTCTTGACTCGTGGCATGGCCACGCCCTGCCATGTCCTGACGCGTCCTGCACGTACCATGGCCATGTCCTGCAACGTCATGACTCGAGGCATGGCCATGCCCTGCCTTGTCCTGACGCTTCCTGACACGTACCATGGCCATATCCTACCATGTGCTGCGACATCTTGACTCGTGCTATGGCCACGCCCTGCCATATCCTGACGAGTCCTGACACGTGCCATGTCCATGTCCTGACACGTCCTGCGAGGTCCTGACACGTGCCATGGCCATGTCTAGCACGTCCTGCGACGTCCCGACTCGTGCCATGGCCATGTCCTGACACGTCCTGGGACGTCCCGACTCGTGCCATTGCCACGCCCTGCCATGCCCTGCGACGTCCCGACTCGTGCGATGGCCACGCCCTGCAATGTCCTGACGCGTCTTTACAAGTGCCATGGCCATGTCCTGATGCGTCCCTACATGTGCCATGGCCACGCCCTACCTTGTCCTGCGACGTCCCAACTCGAGCCATGGCCACGCCCTTCCATGTCCTGACGCGTCCGGACACGTGCCATGGCCATATCCTAATGCGTCCTGACACGTGTCAAGGCCATGTCCTAACGCATCCTGCGACGTCCCGACTCGTGCCATACCACGCCCTGCCATGTGCTGCGACGTCCCTACTCGTGCCATGGCCACACCCTGCCACGTCCTAACGTGTGCCATGGCCATGTCTTGACGCATCCGGACACGTACCATGGCCATATCCTGCAATGTCCTGCGACGTCTTGACTCGTGCCATGGCCACGCCCTGCCATGTCGTGGCGTGTCCTGACACGTGCCATGGCCATGTCCTGATACGTCCTCCAAGGTCCCGACTCGTGCCATGGCCACGCCCTGCCAAGTCCTGCGACGTCCCGACTCGTGCCATGGCCACGCCCTTCCACGTCCTGACGCGTCCTAACACGTACCATGGCCATGTCCTGCCATGTTCTGCGACGTCCTAACTTGTGCCATGACCATGCCCTGCCACGTCCTGACGTGTTCCATGGACATGTCCTGCGAGGTCCTGACTCGTGCCATGGCCACACACTGCCACGTCCTGACGCGTGCCATGGCCATGTAGTGACACGTCCAGACACTTAGCATGGCCATATCCTACAATGTCTTGTGACTTCTTGATTTGTGCCATGGCCGGCCCTGCCCTGTCATGACGCGTCCTGACACGTGCCATGGCCATGTCCTGACACGTCCTGCGAGGTCCTGACTCGTGCCATGGCCACGCCCTGCCATGTCTTCCGACGTCCCGACTCGTGCCATGGCCACGCCGTGCCACGTCTTGACGCGTCCTGACACGTACCATGGCCATATCCAGCCATGTCCTGCGACGTCTTGACTCATGGGCATGGCCACGCCCTACCATGTCCTGACGCGTCCTAACACGTACCATGGCCATATCTTGCCATGTCCTGCGACATCTTGACTCGTGCTATGGCAACACCCTGCCATGTCCTGACGCGTCCTGACACGTGCCATGGCCATATCCTGCGGCGTCTTGAATGGTTCCATGGCCACGCCCTGCCATGTCCTGACGCGTCCTGACACGTGCCATGGCCATGTCCTGACACGTCCTACGAAGTCCCGGCTCGTGCCATAATCACGCCCTGCCATGTCTTGCGACGTCCTGACTCGTGCCATGGCCACGCACTGCCTGTCTTGATGCGTCCTGACACGTGCAATGGCCATGTCCTGACACGTCCTGCAACGTCCCGACTCGTGCCATTGCCACGCCCTGCCATGTCCTGCCATGTCCTGACTCGTGCTATGGCCACGCCCTGCGACGTCCCTACTCGTGCCATGGCCACGCCCTACCATGTCCTGCGACGTCCCGACTCGTGCCATTGCCATGCCTTCCACGTCCTGACGCGTCCTGACACGTACCATGGCCATATCCTGCCATGTCATGCAACGTCCTAACTTGTGCCATGACAACACCCTGCCACGTCCTGCGACATCCTGACTCGTGCCATGGCCATGTCCTGACGCGTGCTGACACGTACCATGGCCATATACTGCCATGTCTTGTGACATCTTGACTCGTGTTATGGCCATGCCCTGCCATGTCCTGACGCGTCCTGACACGTGCCATGGCAATGTCCTGACACGTCCCGTGAGATCCCGACTCGTGCCATGGCCACGCCCTGCCACGTCCTGCGACATCTTGACTCGTGCCATGGCCACACTCTGCCACGTCCTGACGTGCCATGGCCATATCCTGCCATGTCCTGCGACGTCTTGACTCGTGCCATGGCCACGCACTGCCATGTCTTGATGCGTCCTGACCCGTGCAATGGCCATGTCCTGACACGTCCTGCAACGTCCCGACTCGTGCCATGGCCACGCCTTGCCATATCCTGCGACGTCACGACTCGTGCCATGGCCACGCCCTGCCATGTCCTGACGCGTCTTGAGAAGTGCCCTGGCCATGTCGTGATACATGCTGACACGTGCCATGGCCACGCCCTGCCATGTCCTACGACGTCTCGACTCGTGCCATGGCCACGCCCTTCCATGTCCGGATGCGTCCGGACACGTGCTATGGCCATGTCCATATACGTCCTGACACGTGCCATGGCCATATCCTGATGTGTCCTGACACGTGCCATGGCCATGTCTTGACGCGTCCTGCGACGTCTCGACTCGTGCCATGGCCACGCCCTGCCATGTCCTGACGCGTCCTGACACGTGCCATGGCCATGTCCTTCGACGTCCTAACTTGTGCCATGGCCACGCACTGCCGCGTCCTGACACGTTCCATGGCCATGTCCTCACACGTCCTGCGAGTTCCCGACTCGTGCCATGGCCACGCCATGCCTTGTCCTGCGACGTCCCAACTTGTGCCATGGCCACGCCTTGCCACCTCCTGACGCGTCCTGACACGCACCATGGCCATTTCCTTCCATGTCCTTCGACGTCTTGACTCGTGGCATGGCCACCCCCTTCCATGTCCTAACGCGTCCTGACATGTACCATGGCCATATCCTGCCATGTCCAACAACGACCTAACTTCTGCCATGACCACGCCCTGCCACGTCCTACGACATCCTGAATCGTGCCATGGCCACGCCCTACCATGTCCTGCGACGTCCCGACTCGTGCCATGGCCACGCCCTTCCATGTCCTGCCGCGTCCGGACACGTGCCATGGCCATATCCTGATGCGTCCTAGCACGTGTCAAGGCCATGTCCTGATGCATCCTGCGACGTCCCGACTCGTGCCATACCACGCCCTGCCATGTGCTGCGACGTCCCGACTCGTGCCATGGCCACACCCTGCCACGTCCTAACGCGTGCCATGGCCATGTCTTGACGCGTCCGGACACGTACCATGGCCATATCCTGCCATGTCCTGCGACGTCTTGACTCGTGCCATGGCCACGCCCTGCCATGTCGTGGCGCGTCCTGACACGTGCCATGGCCATGTCCTGACACGTCCTCCAAGGTCCCGACTCGTGCCATGGCCACGCCCTGCCATGTCCTGCGACGTCCCGACTCATGCCATGGCCACGCCCTTACACGTCCTGACGCATCCTGACACGTGCCATGGCCATGTCCTGCCATGTTCTGCGACGTCCTAACTTGTGCCATGACCATGCCCTGCCACGTCCTGACGCGTGCCATGGACATGTCCTGCGAAGTCCTGACTCGTGCCATGGCCACACACTGCCACGTCCTGACGCGTGCCATGGCCATGTCCTGACACGTCCAGACACGTACCATGGCCATATCCTGCAATGTCTTGCGACTTCTTGACTCGTGCCATGGCCCGCCCTGCCCTGTCATGACGCGTCCTGACACGTGCCATGGCTATGTCCTGACACGTCCTGCGAGGTCCTGACTCGTGCCATGGCCACGCCCTGCCATGTCTTCCGACATCCCGACTCGTGCCATGGCCACGCCCTGCCACGTCTTGATGCGTCCTGACATGTACCATGGCCATATCCAGCCATGTCCTGCGACGTCTTGACTCATGGCATGGCAACGCCCTGCCATGTCCTGACCTGTGCCATGGCCATGTCCTGACACGTCCTGTGAGGTCTCGACTAGTGTCGTGGCCACGTTCTGTGATGTCCTGCGACGTCCCGACTCGTGCCATGGCCACACCCTGCGACGTCGTGACGCGCCCTGACACGTACCATGGCCATATCATGCCATGTCCTGCAACGTCCTGAATTTTTCCTTGACCACGCCCTGCCACGTCCTGACGCGTCCCATGGCCATGTCCTGCGACGTCCTGACTCGTGCCATGGCCACACCCTACCACTTCCTGACGCGTGCCATGGCCATATCCTGACACGTCCTGACACGTACCATGGCCATATCCTACCATGTCCTTCGACGTCTTGACTCGTGGCATGGCCACGCCCTTCCATGTCCTGACGCGTCCTGACATGCACCATGGCCATATCCTGCCATGTCCAACAACGTCCTGAATTTTTCCTTGACCACGCCCTGCCACTTTCTGACGTGTCCCATGGCCATGTCCTGCGACGTCCTGACTCGTGCCATGGCCACACCCTACCACTTCCTGACGCGTGCCATCGCCATGTCCTGACACGTACCATGGCCATATCCTGCCATGTCCTTCGACGTCTTGACTCGTGGCATGGCCACGCCCTTCCATGTCCTGACGCGTCCTTACACGTACCATGGCCATATCCTGCCATGTCCTGACGCGTTGTGACACGTGCCATGGCCATCTCCTGACACGTCCTACGAGGACCCGACTCGTGCCATGGCCATGCCTTGCCATGTCCTGCGACGTCCCGACTCGGGCCATTGCCACGCCTTGCTATGTCTTGACGCATCTTGACAAGTGCCATGGCCATGTCTTGATGCGTCTCTACACGTGCCATGGCCACGCCATTCCATGTCCTGCGACGTCCCGACTCGTGCCATAGCCACGCCCTTCCATGTCCTGACGCGTCCGGACACGTGCGATGGCCATGTCCTTATGCGTCCTGACACGTGCCATGGCCATATCGTGATGCGTCCTGACACGTGCCATGGCCATGTCCTGATGCATCCTGCTACGTCCCGACTCGTGCCATGGCCACGCCCTGCCATGTCCTGCGACGTCCCGACTCGTGCCATGGCCACGCCCTGCCATGTTCTGACGCGTCCTGACCTGTGCCATGGCCATGTCCTGACACGTCCTCCGAGGTCTCGACTAGTGTCGTGGCCACGTTCTGCGATGTCCTGCGACGTCCCGACTCGTGCCATGGCCACACCCTGCCACGTCGTGACGCGCCCTGACACGTACCCTGCCCATATCATGCCATGTCCTGCAACGTCCTGAATTTTTCCTTGACCACGCCCTGCCACGTCCTGACGCGTCCCATGGCCATGTCCTGCGACGTCCTGACTCGTGCCATGGCCACACCCTACCACTTCCTGACGCGTGCCATGGCCATGTCCTGACACATCCTGACACGTACCATGGCCATATCCTGCCATGTCCTTCGACGTCTTGACTCGTGGCATGGCCACGACCTTCCAGGTCCTGACGCGTCCTGACATGTACCATGGCCATCCCCTGCCACGTCCTACGACATCCTGAATCGTGCCATGGCCACGCCCTACCATGTCCTGCGACGTCCCTACTCGTGCCATGGCCACGCCCTTCCATGTCCTGACGCGTCCGTACACGTGCCATGGCCATATCCTGATGCGTCGTGACACGTGTCAAGGCCATGTCCTGACGCATCCTGTGACGTCCCGACTCGTGCCATACCACGCCCTGCCATGTGCTGCGACGTCCCGACTCGTGCCATGGCCACACCCTGCCACGTCCTAACGCGTGCCATGGCCATGTTTTGACGCGTCCGGACATGTACCATGGCCATATCCTGCCATGTCCTGCGACGTCTTGACTCGTGCCATGGCCACGCCCTGCCATGTCGTGGCGCGTCCTGACACGTGCCATGGCCATGTCCTGACATGTCCTCCAAGGTCCCCACTCGTGCCATGGCCACGCCCTGCCATGTCCTGCGACGTCCCGACTCGTGCCATGGCCACGCCCTTCCACGTCCTGACGCGTCCTGACACGTGCCATGGCCATGTCCTGCCATGTTCTGCGACGTCCTAACTTGTGCCATGACCATGCCCTGCCACGTCCTGACGCGTGCCATGGACATGTCCTGCGAGGTCCTGACTCGTGCCATGGCCACACAATGCCACGTCCTGACGCGTGCCATAGCCATGTCCTGACACGTCTAGACACGTACCATGGCCATATCCTGCAATGTCTTGCGACTTCTTGACTCGTGCCATGGTCTGCCCTGCCCTGTCATGACGCGTCCTGACACGTGCCATGGCCATGTCCTGACACGTCCTGCGAGGTCCTGACTCGTGCCATGGCCACGCCCTGCCATGCCTTCCGACATCCCGACTCATGCCATGGCCACGCCGTGCCACGTCTTGACGCGTCCTGACACGTACCATGGCCATATCCAGCCATGTCTTGCGACGTCTTGACTCATGGCATGGCAACGCCCTGCCATGTCCTGACGCGTCCTGACACGTACCATGGCCATATCCTGCCATGTCCTGCGACATCTTGACTCGTGCTATGGCCACGCCCTGCCTTGTCCTGACGCGTCCTGACACGTGCCATGGCCATATCCTGCGACGTCTTGACTGGTGCCATGGCCACGCCCTGCCATGTCCTGACGCGTCCTGACACGGTCCATGGCCATGTCCTGACACGTCCTACGAAGTCCCGACTCGTGCCATTATAACGCCCTGCCATGTCCTGCGACGTCCTGACTCGTGCCATGGCCACGCACTGCCTGTCTTGATGCGTCCTGACACGTGCAATGGCCATGTCCTGACACGTCCTGCAACGTCCCGACTCGTGCCATGGCCACGCCCTGCCATGTCCTGCGATGTCCTGACTCGTGCTATGGCCACGCCCTGCCATGTCCTGCGACGTCCCTACTCGTGCCATGGCCACGCCCTGCCATGTCCTGCGACGTCCCGACTCGTGCCATGGCCATGCCTTCCACGTCCTGACGCGTCCTGAAACGTATCATGTCAACACCCTGCCACGTCCTGCGACATCCTGACTCATGCCATGGCCATGTCCTGACGCGTCCTGACACGTACCATGGCCATATACTGCCATGTCTTGTGACATCTTGACTCGTGCTATGGCCACGCCCTACCATGTCCTGACACGTGCCATGGCAATATCCTGACACGTCCTGCGAGGTCCCAACTCGTGCCAAGGCCACGCCCTGCCACGTCCTGCGACATCGTGACTCATGCCATGGCCACACTCTGCCACGTCCTGACGTGCTATGGCCATATCCTGCCATGTCCTGCGACGTCATGACTCGTGCCATGGCCACGCACTGCCATGTCTTGATGCGTCCTGACACATGCAATGGCCATGTCCTGACACGTCCTGCAGCGTCCCGACTCGTGCCATGGCCACGCCCTGCCATGTCCTGTGACGTCACCACTCGTGCCATGGCCACACCCTGCCATGTCCTGACGCGTCTTGAGAAGTGCCATGGCCATGTCGTGATACATCCTGATACGTGCCATGGCCACGCCCTGCCATGTCCTACGACGTCTCGACTCGTGCCATGGCCACGCCCTTCCATGTCCGGATGCGTCCGGACACGTGCTATGGCCATGTCCTTATACGTCCTGACACGTGCCATGGCCATATCCTGATGCGTCCTGACACGTGCCATGGCCATGTCCTGACACGTCCTGTGAGGTCCGACTCGTGCCATGGCCACGCCATGCCATGTCCTGCGACGTCCCAACTTGTGCCATGGCCACGCGCTGCCACCTCCTGACGCGTCCTGACACGTACCATGGCCATATCCTGCCATGCCATGCAACGTCCTAACTTGTGCAATGACCACGCCCTGCCACGTCTTGACGCGTGCCATGGCCAAGTCCTGCGACGTCTTGAATCGTGTAATTGCCACACCCTGCCTCGTCATAACGCGTGCCATGGCCATGTCCTGATGCGACCTGACACGTACCATGGCCATATCCAGCCATGTCCTGCGACGTCTTGACTCATGGCATGGCAACGCCCTGCCATGTCCTGACGCGTCCTGACACGTACCATGGCCATATCCTGCCATGTCCTGCAACATCTTGACTCGTGCTATGGCCACGCCCTGCCATGTCCTGACGCGTCCTGACACGTGCCATGGCCATATCCTGCGACGTCTTGACTGGTGCCATGGCCACGCCCTGCCATGTCCTGACGCGTCCTGACACGTGCCATGGCCACGCCCTTCCATGTCCGGATGCATCCGGACACGTGCTATGGCCATGTCCTTATACGTCCTGACACGTGCCATGGCCATATCCTGATGCGTCCTGACACGTGCCATGGCCGTGTCTTGACGCATCCTGCAACGTCCCGACTCGTGCCATGGCCACGCCCTGCCATGTCCTGACGCGTCCTGACACGTGCCATGGCCATGTCCTGCGACGTCCCAACTTGTGCCATGGCCACGCGCTGCCACCTCCTGACGCGTCCTGACACGTACCATGGCCATATCCTGCCATGCCATGCAACGTCCTAACTTGTGCAATGACCACGCCCTGCCACGTCTTGACGCGCGCCATGGCCATGTCCTGTGACGTCCCGACTCGTACCATGGCCACGCCCTGCCATGTCCTGATGCGTCCTGACACGTGCCATGGCCATGTCCTGA
The DNA here is from genome assembly GCA_034376525.1 of Nicotiana benthamiana. Classification (NCBI taxonomy): domain Eukaryota; kingdom Viridiplantae; phylum Streptophyta; class Magnoliopsida; order Solanales; family Solanaceae; genus Nicotiana; species Nicotiana benthamiana. The sequence goes on along the minus strand of JAXGFW010000031.1, from coordinate 950 downwards.
AACGTCCTGCGATATCCCGACTCATGTCATGGCTACGCTCTGCTATGTCCTGACGCACTTGACAAGTGCCATGTCCTGATGCGTCCTGACACGTGCCATGGCCACGCCCTGCCATGTCCTGCGACGTTCCGACTCGTGCCATGGCCACGCCATTCCATGTCTTAACGCGTCTGGACACGTGCTATGACCATGTCCTTATGCGTCCTAACACGTGCCATGGCCATATTCTGATGCGTCCTGACACGTGCCATGGCCATGTCCTGACGCGTCCGGACACGTACCATGGCCATATCCTGCCAAGTCCTGCGACGTCTTGACTCGTGCCATGGCCACGCCCTACCATGTCTAGAACTCGTGCCATGGCCATGTCCTGACACGTCCTGCGAGGTCCTGACTCGTGCCATGGCCAAGCCCTGCCATGTCCATACGCGTCCTGACACGTGCCATGGCCATGTCCTGCCTTATCCTGCGACGTCCTAACTTGTGCCATGAACACGCCGTGCCATGTCCTGTGACGTCCCGACTCGTGCCATGGCCACACCCTTCCATGTCTTAACGCGTCTGGACACGTGCTATGACCATGTCCTTATGTGTCCTAACACGTGCCATGGCCATATCCTGATGCGTCCTGACACGTGCCTTGGCCATGTCCTGACGCATCCTGCGACGTCCCGACTCATGCCATGGCCCCGCCCTGCCATGTCCTGCAACATCGCGACTCGTGCCATGGCCACGCCCTGCAATGTCCTGCCGCGTCCTGACACGTGCCATGTGCATGTCCTGCGACGTCCTAACTTGTGCCATGCCCACACCCTGCCACATCATGACGCGTGCCATGGCCATGTCCTGCAACGTCCAGACTCGTGCCATGGCCAGGCCCTGCCACGTCCTGCGATGTTCCTGAAGCGTGCTCGCACGTGGCCACGCCCTTGGCCATAGTCCTGCGACGT